>JAADXL010000186.1:0-46257 GCA_023337755.1 Pythium aristosporum
ACTCGACAAATTTCCTTGCCGTTGTCAGCCATAATGAATCCGTCGGGACCGACACCAAGTGGCTGGAGCTTGATCGCGAGTTCCTCACGGATACTGGCTTCGGTTTCCGGGTGCTTAGTTGATATATCAATCACTGTGTCGTAGCCGCCGAACCATCGCGAGCTCTGATTATGAAGTCATCTAGGTCCCGAGGACGCAAACCAACCTTGTCATCCCCGCTATGCTCAGCGAACAGTTCGACGGCTGTCACTGGGGGAAGTTCTTCGACCTCCCGGACAGCTCCAGCCGCCAGCGGCTCCTGTTTCTCAAGACGAAGGGTCTCCGCCTCTCAGGCTGGGACGTTGCCAACGGTCGACGCGGCTGCTCGTACTGTGCTGCAGCCGGCCATGTGGGTGGGTCCACATTTCACATCGTCTGGAATTGCCCATCGGCACAACAACTCTGGGGCAAGCTTCGCTCCTGGTGGGCCACTCTTGGGCTCTGGACAGGGACTAGCTCTACCGATGAACGCGATTTCCTCACCGCGGTCGTTTGCCACGCACGCCTCCGCGGGTGTGGGACACGTCCGCTCTCTCCCAGCATCCGCGTATAGAAGATGCTCCGGAGGGGCCGTACCCCGCCCTCCAGGCCGCCTGGCAACAGCTAGTACTGGAGACGCTCGTGGTCATTCTAGGGTGGCGGCACAGCCGCTACGATCCAACGAGGGCATGGTCGGATGCCAACGCCGCGGCGGTTCATGATGCTAGCTGTCAGCGAGTGCTAGCGCTGCTCGCCCATCGCCGCACGCTCGATGCTCAAGCTCCGCCGTTCCATGTGCGCCTCATCACCGACCTCAAGGAGGGGCTTCGCGACGCTCCGCGAGAGGCCGTCGACCCGCCGCCCCCGGCGACGGGTGACGTCCTATTCTTTGAAGGTGGGTCTCGTGGGAACCCCGGCCCAGGCGGGGCTGGTGCCTGCGAGGTTCGAGTCGCAGGCCCGGGCGGGGCGGCTACGCTGGTGTGGAGTGCGGCCATGGGAAGAATCTATAGTTGCCCAGAAATGGGACCTGCCCAGATTTGGGCCAGCTTTTTGTGACCATAGATTCATATGATAACACGACCGATTACTGTGGTCAAACGCACATTGGAATCATGATCATCGACTGGCGATGTGCAGCCCGAGTACTCCCAGTCCGGTGCTCAACTGGAGAGATCACATTTGTGTAAGGGCTCTCGGTCCTCATATCTCTAGTCATGTGCGGTTTTGTCAGTTCAATGTGCCCATTGAACTGTGGGCCAAAATCTGGGCAGGTCCCATTTCTGGGCAACTATAAAGCTTACCCGGCCATGAGCAAGGCGCACCGCTACAACCAACAACCAAGCGGAGTGATCGCGGGGCTACAGGCGGTAGCGGCTCACCGCTGGCCCAACCTCGAGGTGGTCGGCGATAGCGCGCTCATCCTCCGCCAGCTCCGTGAGTATAGACCTCCCAAGAACGCCCGGCTCCTCAGTTTCTACTCGAAGGCGAGACGCCTCGCGGATCAGCTTGACGTGCACCACTGGACCCACCAAGTGCGGGCGCACAACAAAATGGCCGATTCCCTGGCCAACCTAGCCATGGATACTCGCGCCAGCTCGCAGGTGCTCCACCCTACGGCACGCTCTGGGCATGCGACGCTTCAGGCCCATCTGAGCAATGACCTCAGCCCGTGGCTGGCCGACTCCGTCGACCGGGCTGGCCTTTACGTTCTGTCGTAGTCTTCTCCCCCTGAAGCTACTAGGTACATTTATTGCGCATAATAGACTTTAGGTTCATCATCATCATCAGTTCGACGGCTGTCAGGATCCTTCTTTACGTGGGTCGTGGATCACTTGAGCTCACTCTGTCCTGACCTTCCGATGATGGGAGCGTCGATGCCCACCAACGTCCAGAAACGTCTGCAGGGTGATCTGTTGGAAGAGGTTGGCGAAGTCAACGAGGCGACCAGTGTCGCACTGTGGGTCGAGCACATGATAGACTTGCGCGATGTTGCATCGCAACGTCTGTGTCATGCACAAGCGAAGGGTGCACGCCGAGAAGGACTTGACTGCAGTGTTGCGCTGGTGAGACCTTTGCTTGCCGTCACCATTCCGATCCCGTCGCCCGGGAGCTCGATGCGCCACTGCCTTGACGAAAATGTGCGGATGGACGGCAGCCACCACGTCCTCCACGATGGTAGAATCGGGAATCACGATTGTAGGGATTCCTGGGACATTGATCTGACACGGCTCGGTCTGGGAGCGCAGACTCGTGGCTGTGAACCATTCGTGGTGCATGCCGAGAGATGCTTCTTGACCTCGAGCATGCCGCCAAAGATCAGAATGTTCGTGCCGAGGGGGATGAATCTTTTCGAGATTTTACGCGCGACTTACTCCTCGACCGCTTCACCAAAAGCGCTGCGGTGACCACGACGGCACCAAGCGTGATCACTCATGGCGGGAGCGTCTTCACGGCAACGACGACGGAACCCAAGACAAGCATGGTGAACTGCAGTGCTGGTAGCCTTTACCCGTAGCACACCGAGAGACTTGTCGTGATGCCCAGTTCTTGGAACGAAGCAAATTAAGGAACAAGAGGATGAGCTAGCCGGCAGAACATTTTGCCCTGTGTAGCGTGGATCTGACCAAAGAGCAGGCCTCTGCTGACTGACGTCCATGAATGAGGTGGCGACGAAAGTCTCACCCAGAACGGTGAAGGCGTCTGCTCCGTACTGTTCTGTATGTATCTGGTTTGCCATGGTTTGCAGGCTTGGCATAACTCTTGGGAGCAGTGTGTTCTTGAGAGAATAGAGTACCCACCACCGGAAATCTGACCGTGAGAACCACACCGTTACCGGATCAGTAGTACTTCACTACGTCGTATCTCGGAACCGAAGTCAGCTGCTGACTCAGCCGATCGAAGTCGTCAATCCTGAGTCAGGGTTCCTGACACGCACGCGAGTGCTTCTTCCAACCGTATCTACGTCAGCTGTATGCACTACGTGCTGATATGAGTCGAATGAGCCGTGTGAGGAGTTTACTGCAGAAGTGATTTGGAGTGATTGTCGAATGTGCGCATTATCATTGCTGATGCGTCACGTATGACAATCACTCCAGAGTCCTCGTACGTGTTGACTCATTCAGCAATAATACTCTGATTAGCGCGCGGATCGCGTTTGGTAAGAAAAGAAGATCGGAGTGTTGCAGTAATCTGCCGTTGAAAGAGCCCATCGATGCTGTACGGCAACTGCACTGACCCTGTTTCAGTGCCGTCGATGCTTCGGCTGCATCGAACTCTCCCACCATCACTTCTTGTTATCCAAGACCTGTATAGCCAATACAGGAGCCGCCACCATCGGAATCTTGCGCCATACGTAGGAGAGATCGTTTATCGAGGGAGACTTTGTTTCGCTATTATAGGTTCCCGAACTGAGAGGCCCCGCAGCAGAGTAGCGCACAGTACTTTACTGGACCTCTCATTCGGGACCTTATAGAGCGAGATCTCATACCCTAGGTTGAGGCTCGGTCGCTCCACGTGCACGGAGAACCCTCGGCTTGCAGTAGTTAAATATTGAGAACCGAGCGAGAAAGTGTGAGCCCCAGTCCTCAGCGTTGGACGATCTGTCTGCCAAATCGGGCTCCGCTTTCTTGAAACGCAGTCCCCTGTGGGACCTTTTCTACACCTCGAACATCGACATCACTGAGAGGGGACTGCTGTAAACGCTTCACACGGTTCGTGGGACTCAACCCAATAGGCTGTCGTGGATCACGCCAAGCGTTTCGTTGCCGGAAGCAAGAGTCGCGATACTACGTACAGCGGATAGACAAGGGAATCCAAGACGTTTCGCACTCCACCACGTATAGACGAGACGACGTCGCTGTAGGCAAGGTCTGAATAGCGACATGGTGGCGTGGTTTGCGACCCAACTGCTCTTCGGCAAGAGCAAGTCGCACGTGAAGCCGAGCCTTCGACGCCACAATCCCGATATTTGGCGACACGCTCGAGGGTCTCAAGCATGTGAGTCTGCGCCATGACTGGAGCAAGAACAAGCGCGCTTCTCAAGCCAGCAGAGGAGCTCGCGTCGCTCCACGCGAGAACTAGACTGAGTGGCCTGTTTCAAGGAAAAGCATGGGACCGTCTCTTCTGAGCCTCAAGCATTATGGAGCGGCGCTGCTCCACCAGTTGTCTCAGTGGAAGGTCTGCGTAGATGAGGGACGACAGTGTACATGCAGTACACAGTATACTACGTGCATTACGTATTCTCACCTTCCTGTTGCCCCGTTTAGCTTTCCAGACTATAGCACTCCACTCAGGAAGCAGCAGCGCATTCGCCAATTTGCTCTCCATCGACAACTGGTCTCTTCGGACAAGAACCCCTGCGATTCGTCATGCTCGTCTTGGATCCCGTCGTCGTCGCTGTCAAGACGCTCCCGCCATGGGCATTCACGCTCGGTGCCGTCGTGGTCGCCGCCACGCTGTTGGCGCAGCGCGCACGCACACCCAAGACCAAGCCGCGCAAGATCTACACCCTTGACACCAAGATTCCGATCATTGGCGACTCGCTTGAGGCTCTCAAGCACGAGGGTAGGCGCCATGACTGGATCGCGGAAATGAGTCTCCGTTTCGATAACCAGCCGTGGCAGATCCGCATGCCGGGATCAGCGTCCTTCGTCATGCTCTCCGACCCAGCTTCCATCGAATCCGTGATGGTCAGCCAGCCTGACGTGTTCGTCAAGGCAGAGGCGCACCTCGCACTTCTACGTGAAATCCTAGGAGATGGGATCGTAAACTCCGCCGGCGAGCGTTGGTACCACCAGCGCAAGACCGCGGCCAAGTTCTTCTCGGCACGGACGCTGCGCTTGTGCATGGTGAAGACGATGCAGCGCAATATCGCGCAGGTCCATGAAGTGCTCGACGCCGAATGCGGCACTGGTCGCTTCGCGAATCTCTCCACCCTTTTTCATCAGTTCACGCTGCAAACATTCCTGGAGATTGGCGTCGGTATCGACGCGCCCATAATCGGGAAGTCGGAGCCGAGTGCTTTCAACGCCATTGACGAAGCTGGCGCCCTCATCATGCGACGCCGACTCGTGCCCAGTTGGCTGTGGAAGCTGCAGCGATGGCTCAACGTCGGAAACGAGAAGAAGGTCAAGGACGTGATGTCAGGTGTACATGCGTACGTGGCCAATCTGATTGAACAGTCTCTGGCAAAGACGAACGGCGAGGCCAGCGGGTACAGCCAGGACGAGAAGATCCTGACAGCCGTCGAACTGTTCGTTGAGCACAGCAGTGAGGGCACGACTGGGTTACGTCCTCGAGACCTGGTGGATTTCGTGTGCAACTTCATGATTGCGGCTCGCGATACTTCTGCAGCGACGACCATGTGGCTGTTCTACGCACTGGGCAAGCACCCAGAGATCGAAGCCAAGATCCGTGAGGAACTGGCGATTAAGCTGCCACCACTCGGTGTCGGCCCCGATGGGTACATTACGGCTGATCACGTCAAGCAGCTCGTGTATCTGGAGGCAGTGATCAAGGAAACTCTGCGTTTCCACCCTGTCGCGCCATACATCTCGCGCGTTGCCAGCCAAGACGCTGTCGTTGACGGCGACATTTTCATCAAGAAGGGACAGTTCGTGGGGATGTCATCCTACGCAATGGCGCGTAACCCTCGTGTCTGGGGTCCTGATGCAGCCGAATTCAAACCGGAGCGATGGATCAATGCCACGACAGGCGAGTTGCTCTCCTTCCCAGCATCCAAGTTTTTCACTTTCGGAGCCGGTCCCCGCACGTGCCTTGGTATCAAGCTCGGAATGCTCAACCTGCGTGTGCTGACGGCCAACTTGCTCCACCGTTACAAGTTTGAGATCGACCCAGCGAACGATGGCAGCCATGTCAACGCAATTGTGCTGGCGATGAAGCACACCCTCATGGCCAAGGTCGCGCGGGCTTGATTCCTCTGTTTCCAAGGTTAGAGTCAAGTACTCCGAACAGGTTCCCAGACTAAGCGGTACTTAGCTAAGTGAAATTCATCCTTTGCATAATTTCGTACTCAACACAACATCGAATTCAACCTTCAGAAAGCCGGATTCATCACCAGTGGTGGCCACACGCCGTCCTGTCCTAATACGACGTAGTAATACGGATCGGGTGGCAGACGACTCTGACACCGACGACGATCTCATTCACGACCTCTATGTTATCGCATCCGGTCTCCAGCTCACACCCCATCAGGGGGGCATGGACTGTATATTAGTAGCCCTGCAGTGCTAGATTAGCAGAAGAGAAGTTCACACAGAGTAAATCAGTTGGCCCCTCTACGTGCCGGTTGTTTTACGGTCATTGGACACAATTGAACGTTCATAAAAGGGAATTGAACATTGCGGGGATGTTTCAAATACGAGGAGTGCATGAACTATTACGACCATTTCACGTCTCTGCGATGACAAGCAGTCACTTTTGAACTCCTGAGATGGAGACGATGCTTCAGTTTCCGTATGGACATGGCGGCCTTTGATCACAGTCCGCTCGCTGGCATCGAAATCTGAACCGGTGCAACGGTTTCGTTGCCAACGCGACGGGCGCTGCACTTGTATCCGGCGTATCCTGTGATGCCAGTGAGGCCCGTGAAGGTCGAGAACGACGAGATGCGATCGTTCATGGCCGCACCAACGTTGGGGATGCCGTTGGCAGGGTAGTATTGGCCCGCCTGCACCACAAGCTTCGAACCCTTGCAATCGGCGTCGTCGTAGAAAGTGAGCATGTCGGGCTCGAAGTAGACGCCAAAATCCGTCCACTTGGCAGACGTCGCTCGATCATTGAAGCAGTCCCAAATGTTGTAGCATGTACTTGGCCATGGGGCGAGGAAGGTAATGGACGAGCCACCGTAGTTCTCGTGCTCGTAGAGCGTCACTCGGTAGTTATCCTGAGCATCAGTGATGTCGAGAAAGGCAGCGGCCATGACCACTGCAGCAGTGATTGTCTTGATAGTCTGCATACGGTACTTGGGACAGAAGCTTGGAGGTGATGATTGGGTGCGCGTGGCAAGTTGTAGAATGAGCCAGAGAGGCTAAGGGGAGGTCTTGGCCGAAGAGAAGCAAGCTATGGGGACAGGATTGCTCAGTCTCCCTTGGCGGCTTCCCTCTCTGGCTGTGTCTGGCCCTCCTTCCGCTCTGCCGCACTCGAATTTGGGTCTGCAATGTACCCCTCAGTGAGTGCGGTGGGAGATGAAGTCCTCACCTCCACCACGCTCGCCCGTGACCGGATCCGTAGTGTGGTCGCTCATCCCACTGAAGGGCTACATTTCGAAAAGCACGCAAGAGATCCTGGATGACAATTCAATGGTCCACAACGTGTGTGTGGGTTCACCCTCGTTCGAAATGAGCATGCGCGACGAGTAGACTGCAGCTGCGATGCCATGTCTTTCTGCCGTAGTGCGCCCCATCAGCGGACGCATGAAGCCCCAAGAAGAGAATGGGTGCATGGGGGTTTGCCCCATGTACTAGTACTAGTATTAGCCACAAAGAAGCTTCCACATTTTTCCACGGTCTCACTTATCCATAAATCTCTCACGAGTTGAGTCAAATCTCAAAAAGCCTGCACCTCTTACTGGGTGGCATCTAGTAGGAGGAGACTTCTTCCCTGTGACGGGAAACCCAACTCCTGATAATTAATACGTATGATAATCACGTCAGTACAGTACGGCAACACTAAAGATATTTTTCACTCGTTGCTGTCTCTGCGAAAGAACCCAAAAGCTTCAACCGAGCCCGATTGCAGGACTCATTCCTTCCCGGCGCAGCTGCACGTATGATGGGGAAATGCTGGCTGCACTTCCAGCATACCGTACGTGGTTGCCAGAAGCAAGAAGTAGCAACGGGTTTCCAGAGAGATCGGTCTGTGACGATTTCTTGGAAACTCTAGAACAAGTTGGCAGAAGCCATGGGCGGTCCGCGTCAGCTCCCGTAGAGGTAGACTCTGGACGAGCATTCCCACTCTGCAATTTGCCTCCAAGTCCGCCAACGCCCTCCACCTCTCTCATCTTCAACCATCATGGTGCTCGGGGCCATCAAGAAGCTCGTCGTGCTCGCCGCTGTCGCGGTGGCCTCGGTCTCTGCCACGCCCAACGCGCCTTACCTCGACGAGCACGGCATCCTCCTGGTCGGCACGACCGAACTTCTCAACATCACGGCCCATGCTGGTGCCAACAACGAGCACACGATCACGTATCCCGACGCCAGCTACATCTCGGTCAAATTCGAGAACGTGGATTTGCCCGAGGGTGACGTGTTGATCGTGCGTAGCCCCGACAGCACGGACGGCTACGTGTACACGGGCAAGGGCCGTGGGGACTTGGGCACGTTTGTGTCATCCCCCGTGCGTGGCACGACCGCCATCGTCGAGTACTATGCGCTCAACCAGGCGACGCCGTCGTCCAAGGTGAGCTACAAGATTGGTGGGTACGTGCGCGGCTTCAACTCTGCGCTTGAGTCCATTTGCGGCTCCGACCAGTCCAGGCCGGCCCGCTGCTACACGGGCTCGACGGCGTACGTCAGGTCCCAGGCCGTCGCGCGACTTCTGATCACCGGTTCGGCTCTCTGCACGGGCTGGCTTATCGGCAGCAGCGGACATTTGATGACCAACCAACACTGCATCACAACCGCCGCCGCTGCCGCGCAGATCGATGTCGAGTTTGGTGCTGAGGCGACGCTGTGCTCGGACCTCTGTGCCGCGCAGTTCGGCTGCCGGGGCACAATCGCCGCGCGATCGGCGACGTTTGTGACCAACAACGATGCCATTGATTACGCCTTGATCAAACTGCCGGAGTCGGTCGCCAGCACGTACGGCTACTTGCAGTTCCGAGCGTCGGGCCCACGAGTCGGCGAGCGGATTTACATCCCGCAGCACCCGGCAGGCTGGGCCAAGCGCATTGCGTCGACAGTGGACGGTGGCGCCGCGGCCACGATCACGTTCACCGACAGGGATAACACGGGCTGCGGGAACCGTCAGGTCGGGTACCTGGCCGACACGCAAGGCGGGTCGTCCGGGTCGCCCGTGCTCTCGCAGACTGACAACCTCGTGGTCGCGCTCCACCACTGCGGCGGCTGCGATAACCTCGCGGTCGACCCACGCACCATTCTCAACGACCTCCGGAGCAAGGGCATCAGCGTTCCCGCCATCTCCAAGTGATTGCTTGAGTGTCTGTGTGGAGACCTATTACAGCTACGTACTGATATACATGACTAGTATATCGATAGTATGCGACGAGACAAAAATGAGTAATGGGTACAGTTTGTTATGCGATCCACCCTCTGTACAAATCTCATGTACCTGCTTATTCCCGTGTTATAGTACAATTAGAGCGAAATGCATTCGTATCTGAAACTCGAGAACGAGACCACAAGCTTAGGACGACACCAACGACGTATCTAACGTTACTTGAGAGCTCGCCGCCTTGACGTCCTCAAATTCTGGGTGGTAGTCTCAGCTGTCGAATGATGGAGTTTCCCGCTGCGAAGTTTGGGGTGACCATGCAGTGCGGTGCTGCACCGTACTGCATGGTAATCACCCCAGGTCCCAAACCGGCGGTGCATAATGGATTCGCATCCGCCCAATCTGAAAAAACTCGAATCCGTTGTTGCTATTGAGATCAAGCAACTTTACCGCAACATTCAAATCCTCTATGAGCAACTGAACGTGATGGCTGAGCTAACTCGCCCTGAGCGATGTCTTCTTTATCGTACTAAGCTGGCATCTGAGATGACAAAGTGGGCCATCGCTGTGGTAGCGAACAGTGCAATGCATGCGGCTGCGGTACTGCAGACTGAGCAAGTTGCGGTATACCCAACAACAGCAACACTTTCCGACCCGTCTTCCTGCCTTGAAGTTTTCTTTTATATTTAGGACAAGTCCAGGGCCACCTCATCACGACTCCTAAATATTATTGCATCCGCTCTCCAGCTCACATCCCACCAGGGGGTGAATCTTCTATACTGCAAAACTAGCTGTACATTAGCAGTCCTGCAGTAGTAGACGCGAAGTTCACAAAATGTACATCAGTAACTCCAATTCTGGTGACGCGGCTTTCACGTCGCCATCGTTAACGCTGTGTCCGCATCGCCCTGCAGCTCGTTACAGCACGGCCACTCTCTCAGACAGAGCTTTCAACTCCACGTGTATATAAGCATGTACAATATTAGCAGATAAGCCCCTCGGGTTAACAAGACCTAGCGTCTGTGATGTCAAATGGTTCAAGGCGCAGTTCAATAACGCCTGCTGGATCGATGGCTCCATCCCCTTGCTCATCCCACGATATCGGCCGGCAGCGGGGCCATGGGTTCGAGCGCGGCATCGGTTTCGTTGCCGACGCGACGGGCGCCGCACTTGTACCCAGTGTATTGCTTGATCCCAGTAAACGTCGTGAAGGTCGAGAACGACGAGATGCGATCATTCATGGCCGCGCCAAAGTTCCGGACCCCCTTGGAAATCTCTCCGGGTCCGACGACGTACTTGGGACCCTTGCAGTCGGCAGCATCGTAGAAAACGAGTTGTTCGCGTTCGAAGGAGGAGTCGTCGAAACCGGTCCACTTGGCTGACGTGGCTCGGTCGTTGAAGCAGCCCCAAATGTTAAAGCAGGTGCTTTGTCCCGGGGCAACAAACGTCATGGATGCGCCGCCGAAGTTCTCGTGCTCGTACAGCGTCACTCGGATAGTCTGGGCGGCAGTCATATCAACGAACGCGGGAGCGGCGAGCGCTGCGGCGACGATCATCTTCATGGGCTGCATCTTGGAGGGTGGTGGTGTCCGCGTGGCAAGTTGTGGAATGATGACTGAATGCGAGGTGACTTGTCGGGATTCCCGACTAGTCACTCTCGAATTCAGTTTTCTCGGACTGGCAAGTCTCTGTCAGAGTGTTGACACACGCCTAGGAAGGAGGGCTGGCTGGCTACAGTACTTCGCATCGGACCATGGTTCGTGGCCCCACCCCATTACTTGAAGTACGCTATTGGGCTTCGATTTACCACCCAAAGCATCCTAATTAGCTCTCTCCTGTCATTACTGCCGCACCCACTGCACCCATTGCATCCACACCGAGTCTGATTCGTTGCACCGCTGTCAATGACGAATTGTCCAAGTGGCGAACTGTCCGGTTGCATCCTACACTAACTCAAGTCCCCCCAACTTGGTCGTTTAGTTCGGCTTCAATTGTCCGTGAGACTCGCGTTCATTCTGATAGCGCTGATACTGTACTGTGCCTTTTCGATGGGACGCTTCTGTTGGCGTGTAACGTTGCAACATCAAGTCGGATTTCAATTAATCGAACGTCAAACTGGTTCCGACGGGAATCAATCCCGCCTTTACACTAAGCCTAACAGGTTCATCTTGCTGTCCAGTAGATGCCTCTCGGTGGCCGTAGAACTCTAAAAGAGAAGTACTGTACAATGGTACTCAGTTCATCATCATAAGCCTTCGGGTTCATGGGCCAAGTGGATGAAGATTTCCCAGGTGCGTGAGTCTCACAGTACAAGGTGGACTGTACAGTCCAATGTGCCAGGTTCGCAAGGGGGCTTGTTATGTTGGCGAATGTCTAGTAGTCGCCTCCTCGGCCGCCTCACGTTTTAGGTGGTGCCTTCCCGTTGGATGGTAATGTCCTTTCCAGCGGTCTACAGTATACTGTATTTGCTGGAGGCATGCTTTGCCTGATCATTGGCTGTCAAAGCGTTGCTCTTTCCTTATCAGGAGACCCGGCGGATGTGTGCGACCCGCATTGAAGCTCCCATTGGCGCAGCAACAGTGGCCTGGAGCGCAACGATGACGCACGTTCACAAGTCCACCACTGTCAGCAGAGCTTGCTGGGATGCACTCCCCAGCGAAACAACAATGTCATCTCCCACTCGACTATGTATGCGGATGCAACTTAGTACTAGTATGTGGCAGTGGGCGCATCATCTGCGTGTCCACGAAAAAAATGGCGACACTAGCCAACTCAATCCTCGCCTCGACACAATTGCCAATTCGCAGGTGTTTCGTCCGTCGGTTTGCTGCGGGCATGCTTACCATTAATGCACAACTCGGCTACATCCATTGGAGTTTTCTTCCTTGTCTTAGGTACGATCGAGTCTGAAGTTATTAAGGTACATGAAAGCGGCAGAAAACCGCGCTACTCCGATTCTCAGCTAGCACCCGCCAGGCGTACACTTGAGTTTCCCGTCGACGGAGTACTTGTTCGAGCAACAGTTGTTGGAGCACTCGTTGTTCACTGCACAAAACTCCCACTCGCCCTTGCCGCCCACTCCACCACCCCCACCACCGATCATGACTCCGATGCTGTTTCCGTTACTGCCTCCGATGCTGTTTCCAATGCTATTGCCGGCGGTGGCTCCGCTAGTGCCTCCGACACTGCCCCCGATGTTGTTGCCACTGGTGCCTCCGATGCTGCCACTGATCGCACCGCCTGCATTGCCACTGGTGCCTCCGATGCTGCCGCTTACCACGCCGCCCGCATTGCCACCCACGCCAAGGCTGCCTCCGACTGTGCCGGGCGATAAACCTCCACCTCCATTGTTCTTGCTATCAGTGCCACCGTTCATAGGCTTCTTCCCGCCACCGCCAACGGGTGTGCCTTTCTTGTCTCCGACAGCGCCGTCATTTGCATTGGTCTTGCCACCGCCGCCACCATCCGTTGCGCCGGTTTTGCCACCGCCACCTCCGCCGCCGCCACCACAACCGCCAGGCGTACACTTGAGTTTACCGTCGTCCGAGTATTCCTTCGAGCAGCACTGGTTTGCACACTCGCTGTTGACCGAGCAGAACTCCCACTCCCCCTTGCGCATAGCACCAAGGTCACTAATCACCGGTGAACTCGGACCCGCCATCGCTTGTCCCTGGCCGCTACTCTTCTGGTTCTCGCCGCCGCCTTGGTCCATGGCGGTCGGTTTCTTGAGGTCTTCGGCTTGCTGCTCCTGAGCCGCCTTCTGTTTCTTCTCCCGAAGCTCTTGCTCTCGTGCAGCAGCGAGGAGCTGATCCTGACGCGCATTGTCTTCTTGCTCGCAGGTGATTGCGTCCAGCAGACTCTTCTGAATCAGCCCGCCCATGTCCTCAAGGTTGCCGGCATCGCGTACGTTGACAGTGCCTGGCTGAACCGCTCCAATTGCTGGCCCGAGGCGCATGAGCTGCAAGCCACGAGCGGTGCCTGGCGTCGTCGACGCACTCGACTCACTGCGGAGCTGCCTGTGGCTGTGGCCCTGACTAGGGATGGCCACGAGAAGAAGCAGGCAGGCGACTAAGAGACGAGAGGTCGTAACCATTTGGCGTGGAAGCTGTAAATTGGAAAGTGAACGACGCTACGACCTTCTCCAGTTCCTTCTCAACGAGTGCGAAGCCATCGAAGCATCAGGGGCCACACAATTGCTGGTTTCGTCTCCCCGCAGAGAATGATAGTGACGAGCCTCTCAGTCTCAGGCAGCTGGGATCCTTTTGAAGTTCTGGTCTCTTGAAGTGCTGCGTCATGAGGCTCAGGTGATCTCGGCCACAAGTCGGGAAGTCAGTGAAGCCACTGCTTGGTGAAGCGTCCCACATCCATTGATGTTGTTCTAGTGCATCAGAAGAGATTTGGACACCAAGTGGCTCCACAATATACCAAAATAGGATACGAATGCAACCGCCCACGCAACGCCACCCAAACATTGACGTTGAAGTAGTGTGGGAACTCTCGAAGCATTAGAAGAAGAAAAAACTGCAACGCTGCAGAAGTGGGATCTTGGTACTAGTATAGTGTAAGTACACCACCCAGAACTGCCAAGATCCTCTTGTCGCGAACGCTTGATTCGCGCCCACCATGAATCCCATCAACTGTGCATTCTTGGCAACAGACGCCATGCGCCCACTCGTGCATTATTGGCGCGATGGATACTATGACGAACCAGTCGCCGTGGCTCGAGCACTTTCCCGACTTTTCGAGAATAAAGGCCACGGCCGAGGATCGGGGTGGCACTGCAGTCGTCTAGATTGGATGTGGCACTATTGAGTCGATAGCGCCACTTGGACACGCGATGGTATTTGCTTGACCCATTTCGTTCACGGCCTCAGAGACAGTCTCACGATAGCCGAGGCCATAGTGGCGGCGGTCACCACGTTTACGCACAGTACTCTCATCGATGGCCGCAGAAACGACACGCTCGCACTTGAGGTTTTGACCGACTTGACGTAGCAACAGGATTCACCCGCGGTCGCCTCTTCACACGATTCAGTTTCTTGCTGTATCTAGAGCCGCGGAGGAGGGCGTCCAAAAAATAAGTCGTTGTCAGATTCGGCACGAGGATGTGTGGCTCGGATAATACCAATACAGGTGTGGTGGTGTACTTTAGTTGTTGTACGGAGTAGAAAAGTGAAATCACGCCTTGTAATGTAAGGCACCATCGACTCCCATCGTATGCCAATGGTATCTCGCTGCTTATGAAATCTAGAATTGAGCATCAAAGGCGATGCTTCCATGAAGAGATTCAAGCACTGCCTGCACGACATCGACGTGCTTGCGCTGAATGGCAAACTGCTCTTCGTACTGCTTTCGCTGGAGTTCGAGCTGCTCCTCAAAGTGCTTCTTCTGGAGAACCATTTGCTCTTGCTGCACACTGGCGATCTGCTTTGTCACGCGCGACGCCATCTCCTTTAGCTCTGCCGATCCACCGACTGAGGTAGCTCGTATGGCGGAGATAGCTGGTCTTGTCGCGGGTATCGATGTCGGCATCGATGCGACTCGGGTTGGACGGAGTGGAACAACCACCGTCTTCTGTGGACTGACCTTCTTGCGCTTAGCCACCGGGATTTCCTGAAACCTGGTGGGGATGTCCTCTTGGGAGGTTCCGGTATCTTCGTCAGTGTCTTGAGGTACCAGTACTGGACTCGGGGCTGGCAAGCGCGCAGGCGTCACAGCAGCCAAGTTTTTCTGCATCATCTGAGAACTCGTTAGTGATGACACCTCAGCGTAGTGAGCAGGCAGGCGAGCGAACTAGGTTCTTACCAACATGGGAGATGCCAGTCTAGCGGTCGGAGGGGGCGGCACGGCAGCCACTGCGTATTGAGCGGTTGCGCGTGTCAAGTCGGTTCTTGCCAACACGGGAGATCCCAGCCTGGCAATCGGAGGGGTCGAGATGCTCGTAGACATCGTCAACACCTCCCCTTCTGCGACAGCATTCGGTGGGGGAGATGGGATCTCGTTCAGCGCTGCTTCGAAGCCCATTAATCCAAGTGGTCCACTTGCTCGTGGCGAAGCAACTTGGGGAACGACGGCAACATCCGCTTGTTTCTCCACACTCGAGCTTCCCATCTCCTCCTGGAAATACCGCTGGAGCACAGGCATATACGTTGGCGGACGGTCCGCCTGCGTCAACTTGGCAGGATCCTTTGTTGCCACGATCTGTGCCCACGATCGGTGCTGCGACTGCCACTTGGAAATCGCGCGGCGGATCTACCCAACCGGAAACAGATCGTCAAACGCCAGTTCAGTGCTTCGGCTGTCCCTCCACTATCGACTCACCTTTGTTTCTGGCACCAATACGCCATGTAGCGCGTGAAGTTGCGCCGCGAGCGCACTCCAGGCCTTGCGCTTGGCCTCGTTGCCCTTGGCGCTGTCAATGGCGCCAGCGATCACTGGGTCCTTGAACCGCAGCGCCAGCACCGCGTCGATGAGCCCGCCAGTCCACGCGAAGCGCTCGTCCACTTGTGCTATCGTGGCCATCGTCGTTGCCGCATCCACGGTCGCCAACGTTCCGCTCGCCGCCATCTTGCTTGCTGGTCGCGCCGGAAGATTTCCCTTTTGAACGCGGAGATTTCCCTTCGACTTTGCCGCCCCAACTCGAAGGGAAGAATGATGGTCAGTGGTTGGATGTGGCCCACACACAGAAATCGTACATATTAACCTAACTCGGTATGTTGAAGTTGGTGCTTCATTTTGGGTCGGATGTGCAGGAGAAGAAACCTGATGAAACACCCGCGTATGCGAGCTCCTAGAACCACGGTGGAAGGAGTGGAGCGATACGTAAAGATAATTCATCTATGTAAACCTGAAGATGCAGCTTGTCGCTGTCTGTATCAAAGCGAAACGATACAAAACGCCGGGACGTCGCGGTCCAGAATAACCGCCAGCAAAGCTAGACCAGCTTTAGTGCGCTAAAAACAGGTGTGCGTATTGTACTACGCAATGGGCTCCACATAAACTCCAATGCGACCGTCGACTGCCGTTGGAGTTTCAGCAACAGCAATCGGATCTATCAGCTCTGCAACTTCTTCATTGTGCACTTAGAAGCTTTTTCATTTAATCAACCGACCATAGCGCAACGCACATTAGCGGCAAGCGATGGGTCGCCTGTCGATCCGCAAGCTCGTCTTGCTGTCGCTCAATCTTGCGTCGACGATCCTCACGCTACTCACCGGCTTGCGCGAGAACCCGCTGATTCTACTTGTATCTGGCCGGTACGACCTCATCCGCGCGCGGATGCACGAAGGATCCATCAACTATAACATTGTGCGCGACGACATTGTTTTCAAGGACAAGCTCGTCGACCTCGCGACCGTGGGTGAGTCGTATCGGTTCATCTCGGCCCCACGGCGCAACCCAGACAACCTCGGATCGGATCGGTCCACGTGCACGCGCGTCAACTCGATCAACTCGACGGTCATGGGCCTCCACTTTGACGACTTTTGGGGCTTCGGCCCGCGCCGCACGCAAATGTTTCTCTTCAGCATCTCGGCACCGCACTGCGACGTCGTCAACTTTCTACCCAAGTGGTATAACGACACGTGCATCAACGCGATCGGCAGTGGGGTTGAGTCAGCGTGCGGCAAGTACATTTTCGACAACTTTGACGCGCTGGCGGATAATCGCGTTATCCAGGTGAGCGCCGAGGCCGACTTTGGGAAACCCGGCGTGCCCTTTCTCAAATGCCGTGGCCGCCCCGAGCGCCAGTTCCAGTACATCACCGACCTCATGGTTCACCAGGCGTACTGGGCCGGTGGCAGTTACCACGTCGAAGTGCAAAGCAGTCGCTGCATCGCAAGTCCGATTGTACGAAGCGCCGATTGGAAGCACGGGCTGTTCAAAGTCTCGCAGCTCGACCAGGAAGCCGACGTGGTCATGGCTGTCAACAACACGGGCTGGTTTGTGACCACTGTCTCATTTGCGTACGGCATCGTGACGATCTGCATGATAATCTATGGCATCATGGCGGCCATTCTGAGATCGCGTCAAGTTCATTACGTCCCAGTGGGTGCTCGATTCCTCCACGAGTGGCGCATTTGCAAGGTGCTTTTACCGTTCATGAACGTCGCGTCTCGCGCCCCACACGGTGAAAATCGACTCATTACGTTCAAAGGTGTGGCCTTCATGGCCTCAGATGTGTGGATGAACCACTGGCTCTACATCGCGCTGAGTATGCTCGACGCAGTGACGAACATCCGCTCCACATACATCGTCTTTCAGACGGGCACGTGGATGCTGAGCAATAAGACCAACACCAAGAACTTCCTCTTCACCTGTTCCGCCTTAACCAAGATCACGTGGATTATCTGCCTAGTGCACTCGCTGCTTCGCTTGGGAGTCAAGTTGGCACTCAACAGCATCAGAAAGTTCAAGTTCATTCGACCACACATGCGTGAACGACTGGAGTGGTATGTTGACGCGACGGCCATGCTCACGAGCTACAAGATCTACTCGATTCTGCTCTGCGTTGTGCTGTACGTGATCCTCAAGGCTCGCAAGACCACAACGCTCATGCTGCGACAGACACCGTACAAACACGGTGTCTATGGGGGCGACCCAAGCATTGCACGCTTCTGGGGTAGTGAGATTGTGTGTGACATGGTGGTGACCGTGTCGCTTGTGCTCGCGTCGGGTGTCGCGCTGAGCTCCCTCACTTTGTGCACGAGGTACCGCTACATCACGCGTAACGGAATGCTACGCCTTTTGCAAACACGGTATGGTGTCGTCGGATGGGATGTATACGTCGCACTCGAAGCGCTGGGCGTTGATCCGTACAATCCGGCTCTCGTGGAGGACGGTGTCTGCACCACGAGCTGCTCGATCGGCGCCGTTCTTCAGCAGCTTTACACCTCGGCCATGAGCGGCCACGTAACACTTGCGGGCGACCACATTTTCATGGAGAACGGATTCTCGAAGGAGGTACAAAAGCCGCGATATGCCATGAAGAAGGCCATCGCGATTGGACTGTGCGATCCCAAGCACACTGGGTTTGGTCCATCAACCAAGTACACGGCAAGCCACGTCGATTCGACCGAGCACGGCACGCGGCACAGGGAAAACGCAACGTCTACAGTGCTGCCAGAAGACCAAGATGCAGTGACGCCAGCACTGGTCATGAAAAAGAGCCTATTCGACCGCAAGCTCAAGATTGTCGCGGACGGGTACTTCGGGAAAGTGCTGCTGATCGACGAGGACGACCCGGGCCGCGTCGTCAAGTCTTCGACGAATACAACGATGGAGTTCGAAGCCAATGAGCTGCTGTCGGTACTCTCTATCATGGATATCAAGCCGCTACTGGGCAACGAGAAGAAACTCCATTTCACATGAACGCCAACTTCAACTTGAGGCTATCCCATGAAATATATTCGGATAAGAAGACCGCTTTTTGTCATTCTGGTTCTTGCTAAAACCGGTTTCTGAAGATTGGAAACCGGTTCTTTCACCGGTTTGTTGGATGCTGAAACCCAGACAGACAGCAAGCGACCCTCACACCATCATCACAAGCATACACACACGTGGAAGTTGCGGAAACCTCGGCACAAAGCGCGATCTTCTCCGTGGAATCGCAGTGATGCAGGCGCCCCACGAGCACCCACAGGGCGAGGTGCGGCTGCATTCGATAGCGCGTGTTGCGCTCGTTCCAATGGTGTGCTAACCGTCGCTGTGTCTGGTCTGTAACGTTTGCTAGAGCGACCGCCGCGCGCTCGAGTCGCTGCCCAACTTTGACCCGACGTTCATGAAGGAAGGCCCCCTCCAGAAGAAGGGGCAGATGCTCAAGGGCTGGAAGCAGCGCTGGTTCGTGTGCGATGGACGCACGCTGAGCTACTACAGCAACCGCCGCGAGAGCCGCCCCAGCGTCGTGGTCGAACTCAAGTACTGCACGGTCGAAGACGGCGGCCGCAGCGAGACGTGGAACTCGAAGCGGATCCACTTGACGGACAACGCCACGGGCACGCTCTACTGCCTCACGTCCGAGGACGGCAAGATTGCGAGCGACTGGCTCGCCGTGTTTCGCAACTGTATTGCGCGCATCCACCAAGAGCGCCGCCAGCGCATGGCGAGCCAGCCGTCCATGGCGATCGCCGCTGGGAGTGGCGCCGGGAGTGGCAGCACAACGACGACTGCCACGGCGGCCACAGCGAGCGGATCGAATGGGAGCGATAGCAAGCGTGTGACGCGCGTCGTGTCGGCGCCGACCAGTTCCGCGTCGATGAAGCCATCAAGTGACACGCCCGTACGACCCGTCTCCACGGCCACGGACCCGATACGGCCGAAGATTTCGCTTGCGTCGACTAGCGTGGCATTGGAGAACGAGCTGGCGCGGGATTTGGAGTCGCTGCGGATGCTGTTGGGTGCGAAGAAGGGGGCGAGGGGACCCGTGGTGTTTAGTCCCATGGGGACGTCGAACGGCGTGATCAAGAGTCTGGGTATACATCCAAGCCAGGGCAAGTGGTATGCGCGCGGGAGCGTCGTGCTGTCGGTGCCTCCAGAAGTCGCGTCGTATTTCCTGTGCGACCACAGCAAGCGTGCTGATTGGGACGTGCAGTATCCGCTCTCGACCCACGTGGCCAAGTTTGACGACAAGACGGAACTCGTGCATCTCTCCAAGGGATCCCAGCAAGTGCGAAACGTCCAGCCATTTGTGGCACCTCACATTTCAGCCGCAGCCGGCGCTCTTCTTGGTGGATTGCTTGCGTCGTCCTGGGCTACGACGCTCAACAGCATGGCGCTGTTTGCGCTGATTGCTGCACTGATGAACACCGTCGACTATAGCTCCATGTGTGCGCCGCGCGATTTGCTGCTCGTGCGCCAAGTTCGCAAGAGCAAGACATCAAGCTCGCTGGTACCCGACGACGACGATGAGCGTGATGATCCGCGACAAACCGTGATCACGGTGCTGGAAAAGTCTGTCACTAACGAGCGCAAACCGGCCATGGGTGGTGTGGTTCGAGCCCATCAGGGACTCGGCGGGTGGTTGCTGGAGCCGCTCGATCGTGGACGCACACTGGTGACGTGTGTCACGGATATTGACGCTCGCGGATGGCTCTCGGCGGATACCAAACGCGAGTTTATGCTGCAGCGCCTTGACAGCCTAGCCGTGTTGGCCGAGCACGTCAATCAATCTCAGCTCTCCCTTGCACAGCTTGGTCTTGATGACGATGCCGATAGCGGGGACGAGAGTGACCACAGTGTGCAAGGAGATGCAGACGATCACGCTCCTTCCTCCGCCGTGATTCGCCCACACGTGGGAGCATTCCACCCCAGTGACTACGTGAAGAGTATGGCCCGTGTCTCGTCAGGTGGTCTCAAGCTTACTGACAAGGAGATCGCCAAGAAGCAAGCCGGTGTGCTCAAGGAGGTGCTCAAGTCTGCCAGTGGTGCTCTTTTGGAGGGCAAGGGTATGGTCGGCTTGTCGCTGCCCGTTCGTATTTTCGAGCCACGCACCAACTTGGAGCGAATTGTTGACCTCTTTCTCTATGGACCCACCTTCCTGAACACAGCAGCGGACCAGAGCGAACCGCTGGAACGATTCAAGTTTGTCATGGCATACGCCGTGGCTGGTCTCCACCACGGTGCTGGTCAGATGAAGCCATTCAACCCCATCTTAGGCGAGACGTACCAGACGAACCTGAACGACGGCACTGAAGTGTATTGCGAGCACACAAGCCACCATCCGCCGATCACCAACTTTGAGCTGCTGGGCAAGAAGTACTCGATCACCGGCCACGTCGTGTGGAACTCACCGAGCTTCAGCATGAAGTCGAGTGCGTTTGTCCAGAACATTGCCGGCCCGATCCGCATTGGCTTTCCCGATGGCACGGTTATTACGTACCACTTGCCGCTCATGCAAAGTGGTGGTTTCTTGTGGGGCGACCGCACCGTCGATATGCTCGGCTCAGTCCGCTTCGAAGACCCCAAGAACAAGCTTCTGTGTGATCTCAAGTTCAATCCCGACGAGAAGAAAGGGATGGGTGGCATGTTTTCCTCGGCCGCTACGCCCTCTGATTTCGTTCGTGGTACGATCATTAACACGGCGACACAAGCTGAACTGGTTTCGGTCGCAGGCTCGTGGCTTGACGGACTCCAGTTCGACGGGAAACCGTATTGGACGTTTGGCAAAGAACGCAGCGGCTTTATCGTGCCCATGGATCCGTCCAAGGTGCTTGAATCCGACTCGATCAAGCGAGAAGATCTGCAGTACCTGGCCGCGAATGACCTCGACGTGGCGCAAGAGTGGAAGGTCAAGCTAGAGGTGCTTCAGCGAGCCGACCGCAAGATCCGCAATGAAGGGCGACGACCCAACCACTGGAGCTTGAAAGACGGCAAGCCGCATCATTAGCGAAGAAAATCTGTGGAATTTCTACAGGACGAACCGAAGAAAAAGAGAGCAGCATCGATACAAGATTCGCATTAACCTAACGTTTCTTAGGAATTCACAAGGCGTGGTGTTCTTCCTCAGATGAACCACCGCCGCTTCCTGGATTCAAAACCTCTAGTGCTGTGCTGTTGTCACACCATTCGACGATAGCAGGTCGACTTGTGCGGCGTCGCCCTTGCCCAGAAGCCACTGCACAATGCGTTCGTAGTGAGCCAGCAACACGGGATCCGTTGCCTCAAGCAAGTTGGTGCGCTCAAACGGATCCGTGTCGAGATCGTACAAGGTCGATTCGTCGTTGAAGCCCGTGATGTACTTGAAACGGCCATCGAACCAGAGGCGCCACCCCTTGTACGCCGAGCGAACCACACGACGCGGCGCCGTCTTGCCAGCAAGAATCGGTTTCAGCGACACGGCCTCGGACATTTGAGTGGGAATGCTGAAGACTTCACCGATTTCGAGGAAAGTGGCAGCGAGATCGATCAAGGAGACACCAGCGTCCGTTGTTTTGCCACGTTGAGACTCATTCACAACGGCGTTGCCAGCGATCATCAGTGGCACTTGCACTGCCCCCGCGTACGGCACACTCTTCTTCCAACGGCCGCGATCGCCGAGCATGTCGCCATGGTCGCTTGCGAACACAATGACCGTGTTGTCGAGATCCTTGACAGTGGACAGAATGCGACCGACCTGACGGTCGATGTTCTCGATCAACGCCGCGTAGTCGCCTCGAATGGTGTTGAGTTGGCTGGCGTTCAGAGGTCCGCTGTAGTCGACCGGCTGCGGGAACGTTCGATTCTGGACCGAATTCCACATGGACTGGGTGACGCTCATGGGGTAGTGGGGCCCATTCCAGTTGACGACGAGGAACCACTCGTTCACGGACGGATCGGCCTGCGCTTCGCTGAGAAGTCGGACAGCATTGTCCGCGACCCAGTTATCATTGAACAAGTCGTCCGGGAGCGGGTTGGGATCCGTCTGGACGTAATCCAAACCAGCGTACGCGCCATCGACAGACGACTCATTCCGCTCGACAACACGGGCTCGGACGTCAGCGAGGTACTCTTCCGACTTGTTGTGTTGCACCAGCCAGCGCGTATACGGCTCGACGTATGGGTCCTTCATATATCCCATGGCGTACACCCCATTGCAGTTGACCATGCGCGAGAAGCCAAACTCCTCGGCGTGGAGAGATCCGTCGGTGCCCCAGCCGAAGCCCTCGGACTCGTCCTTCTTGTTGAGGTCGACTTTGCCCACAGACATGGTGTGGTAACCGCTCTCGCGCAGCAATTTGAAGTACGTTGTCAGTCGGTTCGTTGGAAAGTTGAACTTGTTGGTGAGCACGCCGACTTCTTCGTAGTTACTCCCCGCGGCCATGCACGCTCGCGACGGCGCGCAAATGGGCGACGCCGCGATCGCGCGGTTGAACTTGACACCACGCTGGCGAATGGAATCGAGGTTTGGAGTGCGGAGGAAGTCGGTGGCGGTGCCGTTGTTGACCCAGTCGTGGCGCATCTCGTCAGGGAAGAAGAGGATGATGTTGGGGCGAGCGTCGGTCGAATGGAGAGCAGCCATCGCCAAGGCCAGAAGCGGCGCGAGTGCACGAAGAGGTTGCATTGCTGTCGATTTGATCCGGTTGGGCGGGCGGCGGCAGGTTGAGGAGTGAGCAAAGCGAACGCGGAGGGACTTGTTAATCTCTTCGAGTGTTGAGAGTGTACGCCCGGAGTGGCGACAGAGGATGACCCACACAGACGAGTTCGCTGAGACTAGTATCCGTGTTTCCCGCCATGATCAGACCACTCGTCAAGTTGATCAGTATTCGTTGATGATCAGCACACTACGGATTGGATAATGCAGCCATCCAGTGGGGAGATTCTACTGGATGGGCTTCGCGCTGCGTATCCATCATGCTCCACGCTGATTGAACAGGACGGCCATGCTGAGACCCGTTCACAGTACCGCTGGTAGACCCATGCTACGGTGACGCAAAAGATCCCAGCGCCCACATGATCAGCGTACTCAGGATAGAGCTGTCACAGCAACTGTGATCGGATCATTCTGCGCACAGGCTACAGTAGCGGACTCAGTCTGAGTCAGACCGTGGCTCCTGCAATACAATACTATGGACACAGTCTGAGTCAGACCGTGGCTCCTGCCTTCCATCTGTCCCTAACAGCACCCATCTATTCCCGTTCTGTGTACTAGTAAGGAGCATCTCGCGGTGTTCACCCACTACCGAGACTGGGACCCTCCGTGACTTCTCCCCGGATAAGCCGAACTGTCGTGCTCCAAGAGCGAACGGCCACAATGGGTGAGTGGCCAGCAGCGTCTGCTCGAGCAGCTCGTCTCCATGCTTGCCGCTGACCTCCGTGGAGACGGAAAAGCTCGTGCAATGCGTCGACGACGAGGGACTTTGCAACTGCGCCATATTAGCTGCGATTATGTCTGTGGGGAGGAGCAATGGATAATGGCATACTGGAGAGGTGGCAAAAATTCGAAGCAGGAGAAAGGGACCCTCAATCGGCTTCTCAGAGTCAACTGTAGCATTCGGTCCACACGAACTATCCTTCCCACATTCTTTGCCCACGTCACGTCAAATGGTGCTATACCAGTAGTGAGCGTGACTAAACCCCAAGATGAGCTCCACTGCCGAGTCGGGCAAGGCGAATTTGTGGGCGAGACTGTCTGTGACCGAGGTTGACCACGTGGGCTCGTGCGGTGGCACGTCTGCCGTCGAGAGGACGGGATTGCCTGGTGCCACCAAGTAGAACCAAATGAGCTTGAGGGACCCTTCCTCGCCATTGCCCGTGAGGTTCTGCCACTTGACTCCTTCCACTCGCGCCCGGTACGTGCTAGGGAACACCAAGCTTCTCCCTTCGTGAATCGACACGCTGCCCACGGTAAGCCACTCCTCGTAACCAAAGTGCGGCACATCGTAGGGCTTTGCGTACAACCACGACGCAAGATGGTGCGAGATGAGAGTGCTATTGACCGGACACATCAAGCCCAGTGACGAAGCAGCGACGTTTACAGCGCCATAACAGTGGACTCCGACCGCTGCGATGTTGTCATTGGAGAGCCCGCGCGAATCCCAGTCGCTCGTTGTGTGTAAAGGATGTGACGCCGACACGCGAATGTCTTCCATGCGCACAACCACTTGCAGTTGAGTACCCTTAAGACTCCACAACGATTGTCGATTGTGGTACTGGAATGGTACTGGAGGGGACATCGTGGGCGGCATCGGTCGCTGTACGATGTTGTCGCGAATGTACGGCGTCTGCGGTGAGGTCCAGCCGAACCACGGTGTAATTGGATGACCTCGCCTGAGTGACCACAGTGCATGTTCAAACGATGGGATCATCGCGGTCAGCACGCGCTCCAGTTGTCGGTACAGTCCGCGGCACGACTTGGGATGGAGATTGTAAATGTACGAGGCGAAGACCGCGCGTCCGTCCGCCTGTACGACCACGTCACTGGGTAGCCACAGTGTCAAATTGCCGCTCGTTGGCTGGGCTGGTATGGTGTTCTGGAAGGCGATCTCGCTCATGCGCGTATACGGATCCAAGGCGGGACTATGTCCCACACGCGTAAAGCACGGCACGCGGCGAGTTATGCGGGCAATGTATATATCCGGGAACAGATCCACGAGACAAAAATCGAGTCCTGAAGAAGAGCACTTCCAGTCACGGCTGCCCTCCAGTTCTCGATCCAGCCGCTCGATCTCGTCACGTATCGCGCGGCTCATGGTGGAATCGGTGTGCGCGTCGCTGATAAAGACCGAGTCGATATGGGACTCGATCACACCGTGAGCAGCACCATGGCATCGACCTAGGACTTCTCCACTTAGTAGGTGGAGAATATCGAGGGCGAGCTGCTCACAGGCCACGAAGTATTCTCGAACTTGTCGAGTGTGGTCTCGCAACGCGGTGATCACATCTGGTCGAGTCTCGTGAACGCCGAGAAGCTCGGTAATCACGTTGCTGGTTCGTTCCTCCCAATCGTCGGATCTTCCAACATCGACCAAGCGAGAAACCAACGAAGCGGCAAGTTCTCCTACGCCCTCGAGGATCTCGGCACGCGCAGTAGCCCACTGAAACCCTTCTTCGGCGTGCCGTAGCTTCACGACGAGTCGAGCTTGCGCGCAGTAGAAGCCAAGGAACGCAAACGCGTCCAGGGCTGCTGTATTTTGAAATGCAACCTCTTCTTCCGCATCCGTTCGTGCCACCGTAAAGCGCGGGATCACGTCCATTGGGCGCGTCCACTTGAGCGACACTGGGACGGCGTCCAACACGCCTCCGCCCGTTTCAACCAGCGCATCCATATACGCTCGGAAATGCCCGCGACGCATCACGGGATACCACACGTCGATCGTTTCTTGGATGGTCTGAGCCACCCACTGGCTCGTGAAAGGCTCGATAAACTGAGTAGCACGCTCCTTGCCGTTGAACACTGTCCCCCATTGCGGAGTCTCATCCATGGCGCGCCCCACAGCGTCTCGCACGCGCAACTCCATGAGCGACACGGGAGGCGAGAGACGATTCGCGGCGACGACAAGTCGCCAGTTGATGGGCGCGTTCCGGTCTTCCAGACGGAGCTCTTCCAACGACTTGTCCGCGTACGCATCCATCGCTGTGATCGCCATCAAGAACGGCCAGTTGGTCGTGGTCACGGACTCGTTGAGCGTCGGGGAATATCGTGGTGCATTCGACTGGGACGAGCCGATACAAGGAGGAGAACTCGTGGGTAGCGGCGTGGGCAACGCGGCTGCTTCAGAGTTCGTTGTCTCAAAGTACCGTAGCTCTTCAAACGACACGTGCGCAAAGTCTCCGTAGGGCGAGATGCTGTGGAAAAGACGCCCATAGTCGTGACTGTCACGGCAGACCACCGGGCAGTATCGATCGGTGCTTTCGCTGGAAGGAGAACTCGATAATGGCGCCGGCATGGCTGCTTCGTAGGCTGCGGCTGCGGCTGCATCTGTTGGTCGATACGCGTGATTGCTGTCATCTCTTCCCGTGGCGTCGTGCTGCTGCGCGTACCGCAGCTCCTCCAGGGACAAACTCTCGTACGCGGCCATTGCCGTGATCGCCGTGAACGTCTCTCTCTCCTCGCTCGGGTCGCGCACCGCATAGTACGCGTGGCGCGGCGTGAACGCGCCGTGCGAGGCCGCCGCTGCCGCTGGGATCGCGTCGTCCATTGTTGCTGCTAGGGAAAATTCTGAGCATCGGGCCAATGCCATTGGGTACAGTGTATACCGTGCGTACTCTTCTAAGTACGAGGACAATCACTCTTCCGCTAAAAAGGCAACGAGATCAACACCGGGAAATACATTGCAGGTATCTCCTACCACAGCGTATGTCCATGAACTGCCAGCCATCTACTCCAATTGGCTAGTGGGCGCATTGTCGGTTATTTGCTCGGTCGTGAAGAGCGCGTCCGGATCGCAGGGCAAGATGGCGGCGGCGATCGGGCGGTCCTCGGCGTTGAGCACGTTGAAGGTCGCGCAGGCGTTGGCCGAGTCGAGGTACTCGACGACAATGCCGTTCACTTTGAGAAACTCCTTGAGCTCGGGGTTGAGCTGGTGCGAGATGCGTGGGCCGCAGCCCAGCACGAGAATCTCCACGGGCGGGTTCATGATCGTAAACACTTCGAGGCTCTCGCGCGTGATGTCTTCAAAGCGACGCGGCTTCCACAGCTAATAACGAGCAGCATTCAGACCCAGATGCATAGGCTACAGTACATGGAGGAAAGCGAGTGTAGTGCGTACCATGGCGATCTCGGGCAGCAGCGCGACGCCGCCACGCATGTTCTAGAAGCCATCAGTACAACGCCCGAATGTCGTGAGCGACTATTTACGCACCGACCATATACACTACAGTCCGCTTGGGACATACCACGTCGTTGACCACGAAGCCGCCGTCATCGTACTCGGTCACCGAGACCTTGGGGGTGCCGTGAAGCATGTCCTGTTATGTGAATGAAGAGGTCAGTTCTCTCCTCCGTTAGTTCTGCGGCGCGCTACGATCGTCCCAATAAACTGGAGATCGTACTTTGTGGAAGTCATGGCCGTAGTTGATACTGCGTCTCTGGAGCCCCAGTGCGCTTCGTACACGCGCACAGGGCGCCGTCACGCGACGTACGCGGCCGAGCATTTTGTTCACCGATGCCGATGGAAGTCTGTGGTTGCTGAAATGGGATGATCTCAATAGTGGACTGTGTATCGCCGTAAGTTAACCTTTTTGCATCCACACCAAAGACGCCCAATGGTGGAGGAAGACGCGACGGCCGCTGCGCGCCATGCGCACTTTATGCAGGAAGCGCTCAAGGAGGTGCGATCAGGCTCAGTCCGTTAGATTGTACAGTCCTTGTTCTATTAGGCTGAGTGGTTGAACTTGACTGCGTGGACAGGGAGAGCTCGCCCTGCTTCGCGGCGAAGTGCCTGTGGGTGCAGTCTTTGTCTACAAGGACGAGATAATTGCGCGCGCCGCCAATCGCGTCAATGAGCTCTACAACGTACAGCCATCATTCCCATCGAACTCTATGGTCATACTCCAGGATCTGACGTTGGTTGTGTGCATAGGCCACGAAGCACGCAGAGGTCGTCGCCATCGAGGAAATCGCCGCCAAGTTCGGAGAGGACACGCACAACGTGCTCGCGGAGACGACACTCTACGTGACCTGCGAGCCGTGCATCATGTGCGCGAGCGCGCTCTCGCAAGTGCGGATAGAAAAGTGCTTTTTCGGCTGCCATAATGACCGCTTTGGAGGCGCGGGTTCGGTGCTGAATCTCCACGAGAAGAGGTTTGCGTGCTTCATTGCTTAGATCTTACATTTGGGCGTGCACTCAGTAACTGTGATATTGTAGTGCGCTGCCGGACAGCCACCACTATCACGGGTTTCCGTGCGAATCTGGTTTAATGAAGGACGAGGCCGTCGCGCTGCTCAAGCGGTTCTATGAACTGGACAACCCGAGAGGTGCGGACGTGGGAGTGTTGTGGGCGAAAGCTCCATCCATAAACTCACATGCTCTGTGTGTGTATGTTTGTAGTGGAAGACTCTAAGAAGCGACGCAAGAAGCCAAGTCAAGCTACCGATGCCTAGGCAAAACATAGAAGCTTCATTCGGTTGGGTGAGTTGGTCTCATTTGGAGCTGCTCATCTTCTTGAGCGCGTTTGCGTACGGCGGGTTAATAGGCTTCTGCAGCGGCTCCTGGTGGACGTACGCTCGCTTTTTGCCCGTCTCATGGGTCCCGGCATCTTCATCCTCTTCCTCTGCCTCGTCCAGTGGATAGGACTGGTCCGCGTCGTAGCCAAATACGTCCCCACTGCCCAGAAAGAAAACATCGTCACAAATGCCTCGATCCACCGCCACTCCGCAAAGCGTCTCTGTGTCGGTCTCGTCACCAATGCAGTCCTCATGCGTGTACTGCAGATCCAACAGCGGCATGTCCATGGTCGGCGAGTATCCATCGGGCAATCGAAAGTGCTGGCACACGACAAATGACTCGAAACTCGAGTTGCGGCTCGCCTTGGGTTTAGCACACGTCACTTGCCGGAAGAAGCGCCGCAGCTGCGCGAACAGCAGTGACACTTCCTTGCCGCGAAAGATCTTGGCCACGAAAGTACCACCGTCCTCCAAGATATGGAGACTGATATTGAGTGCTGCAAGCACAAGCTGCGCCTGCAAGTACTCGTCGAGATCGTGGAGGCCGAGCACATCCGGCGCGCCGTCGCTGACCACGACGTGGGCCTTTTTGCCTTCAAACGATGCGATGATCTCGTCGGCCGTTTGCTTGTGCGTGATGTCGCCCTGTAGCTGAATCACACCGTCGAGCGGCGCCATCTCCATGAGGTCCACAGCGATGATCTGGATGGGATCGGCAGCATCACTCTCATTCTCGCTAGCGGCGCACAGCCGCTCGGCGATCACTTGGCTCCACCCGCCGGGCGCAGCGCATAGATCCACGACGCGCTTGACGCCTATATATCCAACGAGATGTCAGATATCGCAGCGAATCACCAGAAAATGGATGAATGGCCAGACGGACCTTGGAGGAGATGGAAGGTGTCGTCGAGCTGCAGCAGCTTGAAGGCCGAGCGCGCGCGATACCCCTGCTCCTTGGCCTTGCGGTAGTAGATATCCTATAGAAATAAACATCTAAGTAGGCGTGCCGTTCTCCTCATACAGCAAGATGAGGAGATAGAGAGAGAGAGCGGAACACACGCGCTTGTCCTTGGAGGTCTTGCCCATTATTCTCAGCAGCTTTGGAGGTGGGTGGCTACGACTCAGTATAGTACCCCCTCCCATTGGGAGAGTGGGCACTATTCTTCCTTCTACTGTACTAGGTTCAACTCGGCTGCCATCATTCCGAGTGTAAGAGTGATGGTCTCTAGTCCTCCTGTCTCTGGCTTGCGGTTCCCGCACTCTTCTCTTGTCGCAACAAGTGAAAGAATACGGCGCTCTATTCAGATCATTCGCAACCCATTCGACCGTTGGACATTCCAAACCACACCCATTTCCCTTTTAATCATACCCTCTTCAAACCAATACTATTCTATCGCTAGCATGGTTGAAATCTGCATTCTATGTTACTCTAAACCTGTATAACCTGTTTATACGATTACCATACTGCATCCATACCGGCTTCTATTCGAACTACATTCGCCTACCTTCCATGTTCCGCCGTCATCTTCTCCAAGAACTCCGCCACGCTGCGCCACATCGGAACGCGCCGTCCAACACGCACAGCGCTCCGCTCTTCTCCCGCCATCTACTCCCCGTTGTGTAAACACACAGCGCAGCCCGCCTCACGCGCACATCCTGTCTTCTCCATCGGCTGGCTCTGTTCCTCCTCCCACCTCTACGCTCCCGCTATCTTCACCCCGCCAGATGGAGGCCACTAACCAGTCCTGGGAGGCGTCGGCGCCCGTGGACGACACGACCACGCGCGACGCGCCGAGCGGCTCCGCCTCTTCCTCCACCTTTATCGTGTCGCCGCCGAGCCCAACGCCGACGCCGCCAGCGTCGCCCACTTCGGTTTCCGCGTCGAAACTCCGCCACCAGTCGAGCGCCGCTCACGAACGTCTGAACGCGTCCGTTGACTCCATGTGGGAAGCCCGCCGCAAGCGAGAAGAAGCCGAGCAACTCGCCGAGCAAAAGCTCATTGACGCCGTGTGCGCGGCGTCGCTCTTGGAGTTTAACGAGAAGAACCGCGCCGTGGAAACGTACGAGAGCGAGCTTGCGCAAAAGGCCAAGGAAACGGACGCCGAGCTCGAGCGGCTCCGCCTGCGACGCGAAGCCGCCGAGCAAAAGAAGCACGATGCCATGCAAAAAGTCATTGAAGCGAAGGCCCGGGCCGCGCAACTGAGCCAGAAGGCCAAGGACGCCGCCAAGAACTACGAGGTCTTGGCGATTGACCGCGTCGAGAAGCAGCTCGAACGCGAAGAGCTACAGAAGCAGCACGAGCAGCAGCGCTCGTTGCGCGACGTGCAGCAACGCAAAGACGAAGCGATCCGCCGCCGCGAAGAGGCCGAGCGCCGCGCGCAGGAAGCCCGTGAAAAGGCCGAGGCCATGCGACGCCGAGCGCTCGATGCGGCCCAGCTTGTGCGCGAAAAGTCGCGCCAGCAGATCGAGCACACGCTCACGGCCGAAGAAGAGGCGCGCCAGCGCGCAGCACAGCGCCGGATGCAGGAGCTCGAGCAGGACAAGTCGTACGCGCGTGAACGCAAAGAAGCGGCTGCACGCAAAGCCATGGAGGCGAAGCGGCGCGCGGAAGAGGCGCGCATCAAGGCCGAGCAGGCGCGCAGCGCGAGCGCTTTGCGTTCGATCAAGGCCCAGCAGCCGTACCCCTCTGCTGCATGATAGCGTAGTTGGTGACAAATAATTGAGATTTTAATTGGAGGGTTGCATTCTTGTCTTTTATATGGACTTTTATATGATTTGGAAATAAGTGAAGTGTAAGAGAAATAATTAGGTTCGGTTGGGTAGTAGATCGATCGAAGGTGAGACGGAAACGGGCGGGACGGGAGACACTACAGCTGCGTTGCGACGAGGTGTTCGAGCTCCTTCTCGAGACACGAGAGATGCGTGGGCACGGCTGCGTCGTGGGGCTCTTCTGTGATCTTGCTCAGCGCCTCTGCGACGCGGCGATCGTGCTCCGTCTCGCTCTCGCCGTCGCCATCGTCGTAGCTTCCACTCGTGCTCGCCGTGTCCGAGCCGTGGTCGCTCATGTCCGACAGCGACCGCATCTTGGTCCCACGCGGCGACACGGCCGTGTGGTCACAGCCGCCACTGCTGCTGCCGCGCTGAATCCACGGGTAGGTAAGGATATCCTCGACGGTGGGCCGCAGGTGCGCGTCGTGGATGAGCAGCATCTTGAGCAAGCCCTTGGCGTCGCTCGACAAGTACCCCGGGTACGCAATGCGGTTCCGGTGGACGTCCAGGCGAAGCTTGGCAAAGTTTGAGTCGTCGAACGGCGCGCAGCCCGTGAGCAGGGCGAAAATCAAAATGCCCACGCTCCACACGTCGGCCGGGCCGCCGTGGAAGCCGTGCTCACGCGTGGACGCGTGGAGGAAGAGGACCTCGGGACTGCAGTACAATGGCGTGCCGCAGATCGTGCGCAGCGTCTCGCCCGGCGGAACGTACTCGGAGAGTCCAAAGTCAATCAGCTTGACGCGGCCGTCCTTGGTCAGGAGCACATTCTCGAGCTTGAGATCGCGGTGGTAAATATGGCGCGCGTGGCAGTACTGCAGCGCCTCCAGCAGCTGCGCAAACACTTTGGCGGCCGCGTCTTCGTTCATCTTGCCGTGCGTGAGCAAATGCTCGAGCAGGTCGCCGCCGTCGACGAGCTCGTGGACAATACAAATGCGGTGCGACGTCTCGTAGGCGCCGAGATACTGGATAATGTTGGGGTGGTCGAGCGACTTGGCGATCTCGACTTCCGACAGAATCTTCTGGAGCCGTCTCCGCACGCGGTGGACGGCCTTTTCCTTGACCACGTCACCATCCGCGACCATCGAGCGCCGCACGTCAATCATCGACGCCTTGTCAAACACTTTGACGGCGACCTCGCGGCCCGTCGCGTTCTCCATGGCGCTGTACACTTTCGACGTGGCGCCGCTGCCCAGCAGACGCCCAAACGTCAGCTTGCGCTGCAGTTCCTCTTCCGAGATGAGCTCGCCGATGGCGTCGCGGAACTGCTCGTTCAGCGTTGGGTTCCGTCGCTGCTGCGAAGGTGACAACTGGGCCGGCGTGGACGGCGTGGACGTGCCGTCCGAGCAGCTGTGGGTGGCGCTGAGGCGCTGCTTATCGGCGCCACAGTCGCTGTCGCTGTTGCTGAGCCGCAGCTTGCGCGTGCTCGCGGACAGCCGTCGCTGGCCAATAGTGTACGGCAGCAGATCGAGCGGCTCCATGGCGAAGGTCGTGACGGCGTATCCGGATCGTTGGTGGAGCGCCGACAACATGTTGGTAATATTTGTTGGTTTCTGTTGGATCTGTCGGAATTCGTTGGCGTTGGCGCTCCGTGCTGTAGGTGGAACGGAGGGAATGGATTCGGTGGGAGTGACGTGCGTACGGTCCGGGAAATACAGAAATGATGGCAAAATGTTGGATTTCCAACAGCGCAGGCTCTGACGTCGAGGCCTAGTGCCTCTGACTCGATGACCTGCCCAGCCAATCCGGATTCCGGCAGGAGAACACACGTGGGGTTTCCCACTCGCCCAACAAAGTTAGCTCCACCCCTACCCCTGATGCTCCTTGCGTTGTTACTGTCGTGCGATCAGACGACCGCCCAGGACCAATCAGCGAGGCAGACGGGTTGACAGGGTCGCAAGTAATCCTGCAGTATCGCATATTTTTCCTGTGAATTATCATATCTGACTCGAGCGGTACCCTTCTTCGATGCGCAATGCACTCCCCCAGGGGAGATGGAGCACCATGGACGCTCGCCGCCGTGGGCGCTTGCTGTATGCGGCCAGTGTCTATGTAGCTCATGGTGGTTCAGCGCCGGTTGAAGGTGGTGGTCTCTGTGCGACAAGAAGTTTCTGTGCGGGCACTGCCAATGTGGGATGGGTCGCAAAGAAAAAAAGAAACTAACTTGGAATTTGTATGCCCTGTCCTATCCAAACTGTCCCCCTCGTCCCTTGCATCCACCGAGTTTTCTTTATAAATCGTTAGGAGGGGCAACTGCCTCTTGTGGGAAACTCCGGAAGCTCCTTCGAATTCGAACACTACGGCGTGGAGGACGCCGCCCTTCAGTGCCCCTCTGAAAACGGTCGTGAGCGTAGGAGTTCCAAGAAGGTTGCAGCACCACCAGGATCCTCCGTTCAGTCGAATCGCTGCAGGCACAGGTGCCCAGTCACGGCGACGTCTCAAGGGTCAAGAGCGTATCTGGACCCCATCAGCTTTTGGCTCGGCACGAGCGCGTCGTGTGGGTCGATAAAGGACGGGACCCGTTGTGAAGCTATACCAACCCGACGAATGAACTACACGAAGAACAGCACAAGCGTATGCGTACATGGTGGCGGGATGTGGAATGCCCGACCGTAACGGGTTTGACGACGCCGAGGTGGTCTTCCTTGAGGGCATCTTCCTTGGGCATCTGCGCCTGTAGCGGTCACTGGCTGCCGTGCTTGGCCACGTTCGCTTGGACCCCTGCGGTTTCCCGAGCCAGTCGAGGTGGTGGGTCAACAACTCGAGGAGCTTGACACTCGGGTCGTTCGGTTCGACCATGACCGAGACGACAAGGCTCTGCTGGTGGCGAAACGCCACTAGCACGCGAAGCCGCAAACGTTTGAGGTGAATGACAGGGGATCGTCGCACCGATCCTTTTGGTTTATTGGCAATCAGCTTGTGCTGCAGCTCAGCGGGATACTGGGTTTCCGTGTGAGCATGGCGAGCCCAATGCCCATGCCACCACGCTGGTGACGTGGATGCTGTCTTCGGTAGGCTGCTCGTCGCAAAAGCACTCGGCGATCGTCTTGGCGGGTAATAAGTCGCGTGTTCGGCCTCAAGCAATCCGCCATGCTAGTCGTGTCCCGCTTGCCGAGCTTGCCGGCTTGACCATTCGCCGAACTGCGTGATTGCGTAAGCCTTGGACTCGTACGGGCTCGTGTTGACTTCACATGCACAACGTAGCACAGGGTGGTGCTTCCCCACGATTAGGATCACGGTAAACGGTAAGTACAGTAGGTAGTAAGTAGTTTAAGAAGCTACAGGGTATGAAAAACGCGTCCAATAGAATCTACTGCATCCATCCCAGAGTAGCATCACGTTCGCTCATTTGTGGGGAAGTGTGGAGGTCTCATTCTACCACAGACGGCACGTAAGGGAAATGATGTGAGGAAAAGGTCGAGAGAATGGTCTCCCGTCTATCATGAGATTGATGCCGCGTTTTGGTCCACGTGTTCCAGGCGAGAGAAAGCAGGCGGGCTGGGGACTATTGGCTATGTCTACGACGGTGCTATCATATAAGGCGGTCGTGAGTCCGTCCACTGCGAGGGTGAGACTACGATCTCTCATTTGATGTGCTCTTGCTAACATGGCCTAGAGAGAGAGAGAAAAAAAAATCAGACAACGATCCCTTTCCCAAAGTCCAAACGGCGGCCAGAGGACTCGGAGTGCGGTGCTCATTTCCCTTTTTGCCGTCCACTCGACTCGACTCGCCCCTTCGTGATTCCCCATGAACGCCGGCGACGTTCAAATCTGCGCGCAGGTGGTCGGCAAGCGCACTATCACCATCTACACGTTTGTGGATCCCGACGGCACGATCGACGAGATGCTCGCCTTGTTCGCCCAGGAGCTCGCCATTCTCAACGAGCCGTTCGAGTTTGAAGCCTACATAACTGGGAAATGGTCGGAGGACGACACGGCCGAAAGCGAAGCACTCGATAAGCGAGACCCGACCACCATGTCGATCTGCTTATCGCCACTGGCCAGGCTGGACCCATCCAAGACGCTCGCCAACTACGTCGAAGACGACGACTTGAACCCCGATGCCATTCTCATTTTGCTTGACTGGTCGCCAGCGTCGTGGAATGAGCACTTTGTGCGTGCGCGGAGCAAGGAGGCGCAGTACTTTGCACAGCAGCAGATGCTCCTGGTCAGCCCCACGACGCGAACGCCGCCATGGATCTTGGTTCCGTTCCAGGGCCTCCAACTTCGAGCACTGGTGGTAGAGCAGCAGCACAAGTTTGTCGTCTCGATTATGGTCGAGCCCTCCGACACAATCGCCAAGCTGCTCGAGCTGTTGGCCTTCCAACTCCATTGGCTCAAGAAACGCCACGTGTTTGACGCGTACGTGGCCAAGCTCGGCGACCAGTGGCCGCTCAAAGCCGAGACACCGCAGTGCGTGACTGTCGAAGCAGAGGCACTTGACCTGGTCGAAGGGTGTATGACGCCAGCCAATCGACTGAATCCTATGAAGAGAGTGGTCGACTATGTCGATCAAGGCGAAGACCTCGAGTGGGCAACCGTCGCTTTGGTGCTGGACATCGCGGAAGAATCGCCTGGCGACGACGTGGCCATGGAAAGTGCCACCGAGCAGCTATGACGGAATGAATCGTCTCGAAACGTCGGACGGAACACGGATGCCGACCTCGATTGGCATGGTTGCACATGATGGAACTGGAACAAGAACGAAAAAGAAGACAATCCAACGCATGCAAAAGCCATATATACCTTTCGTGAAAGTGTTGTCCTCGTCCTTCGCCATTTCCCTTTCTCCCCCTACCGCAGCGGAAGTCTCTTTACCGACGCACGGCCTGCTTGCAGCCGGTGCACTTGTACGTGAGTCCCTTGGCTTCGTACCGATCGAGGCAACTGTGGTGGAGCACTGTCGAGCACGAGGCCTTGCCCTGACAGGCTACGCCCTGGAGCATCTCATAGTTGCAGATCGTGCACTTTTTAATCTCGAGGTCCCGCAGGAAGCTAATGAGCTCCAGGTACGAGCGTGGCCCGAGCGTGAGCTGCCCGGCGTCGGCAGGCGATGGCGCGAGCCATTTCTCGGTCGTGAGCTTGCGCAGCAAGTCCGTGACCTCGGAGATGGACGTGTTGTCGCGGAGATTGATGATGTCCGACTCATACAGACACCCGTCATCACTGAGGAGAACTCGCTTAGTAGGCCATAGCGTATTTAAGAGAAGACCCATGGTTCCTCACCTCTCGACGATCTCCTCAATGGCCTTGCGCAGCAGCACGATCTCCCAGGGTTTGTAGTTGTTGCTAAACTGGGTGAGCGCGTCGTTACTCTATCACCGGCACAAAAGAAGAAAAGTGAGCTGCCTCTTCGATTATTTCTCCGCTCTTGAAGAGAAGAAGAGAAGAAGAGAGGAAGAGAAAGCGCACTGTGTTGCAAATGCCAATGTACATCTTGCCGTCGTCGTAGACGCCGCGGCGGAGATCGAGCGAAAACGGCCGCACGCTGTCGGCGATCTTCGCGAGCATGTCGTCCACGTCTTCATTCGACAAATCTATGGCACCACAGTATAATATAAGTCTGTCGCACTGCCCTCTCCACTTTCTCCTTGCCATGCGCCCATACTACAAACCTTCGCCAGTCAGTTTCCGCGCGATTTTGCGCACTTGCGTTTCGTCGATCGCGCCGGCCGCCTGCAGAAGCACCGACACACGATGAGCGACGTACTGAGAGAGGATATATATATACGTTCGTCTCGCACGCACCATGATGCGCTGGAGCAGCATGCGGTCCGAGTCGTTCAGCCGCACCATCGTTCCCGTCACCTCGTGCTCCTTCCTTCCTTTGTTTCCTTTTTGCCAACGGCAGCATTTTGGCGCCAGGTTCTGTCCCTGATAAATGTGGTACACCCTAAACTCTGAATCCATTACTAATATCATGTGGTACACACTAAATAATGGTAACGTCTTGGTGGCTCCATGCAGCTTTGGGGATCGCTCGCATTCACACTCACCGTGCAGCACATCAAATCGAACTGACGATTGGCCACGCCCGTCGTGTCGATCCTCAATTGGGAGAAGACAGCGCTGCGTGGGTCACCCCAAAAGCTGCAGCATGAACGCACTGGAAGGGCCGGTGGCGCGGTACTGTACCTACTTGAAAGGGACGACCTTTGAGGATGCAGGAGAAGCGAGCCAGTACTGTACGGTTCAAGTACGTCAGGACTTCGAAGTAGAATATGAATGGGTGTGTATTGAATGTGATGGGGCAGTGTTCGTATTAGGTAGTATACATAGGTACGCAACATGCACAGGCGAAGAATGGAGGGAGCACCGGGCTCTACTGTAATGGTGCCCGGGGCGTCCATGCACTATGGAGGTTGCCTCCAAGGGGTCTCACCTCCTCTTCACTTGGTCTACGCGGTGTTCTTCTAACAGAGCCTTGTCTTTCTAAGGGTTCTCGGAGGGTCTTGGCCCTAGCTTCCTTTAGGCGAACCAGGCCGTGACCATCATGTAATCTTGAATGAGCTCGTGGAGAATGAGGTCGAATTCGGGCATGTACATCATGAGAAAGTACGTTGTCGTCATGGTCGTGACGCCCGACACGTAGTGCCACCGCTGGTGCCACTTGTCGTACCGCGCGCCGCCCGGCATGCCGCAGTAGATCCACGTGAATGCGCAGAGCACGGCCTGCACGAGCTTGATCGAGAGGAGGCCGTACCACTCGTTCTGGATCGAGTGCATCGCGCAAAACACAAACACGATGCCAAGCGTCGAGCTGATGAGCGCGTCCACCAGCAGATACTTGGTTTCTTTCGAGCGGTGGAACATGCTCGACGCCACGGCCGCGCCCAACTGGAAGAGCGCGCAGAAGTACTGGCCGCACGACATCGAGAGAAGACCCGCGAGCACGTACACAGCGTTGGAGAACATGAGCCCGTCCTGCCAGTCGCGCTTGTGGTGGCAGTGATGGTGGGCCTTCATCTTGCGCACAGGGCGATCGCCGGCGACCGGTGGGAGTTTGCGCAACTCGCAACCGCCGGTGGCGGTCTCACTTGTGGAGCTGCTCGAGGAGCTGATGCGCGCGCGCAAGAGGTCGAAGCCGCAGAGACACATCGAGGAAGAAACCGGGAGGGGGCGGTGAGAAGGGCTCGGAGAAGAAGGGAGAATGAAGCGGATCGATCCCTGAGGAACTCCGCGACGATGATACAGCGCGACCAGGGCCAGCTGACGCCGTGGGCAAAATCGAATGGCTTCGTGGAGTGGAATTCAAGCCAGGAAAAGGCCACACCGCAACTTGGCTGTCGGACCAGTACGAGCAGATAGAAATGAAGATGAGAGACAATCTTAGCGAAAGAGAGTTCATACCGGAAAAAGAAGTTCAGGCGTGGTGGTCCGATAGCGTTTGGAATTGTGACACACTCTTGTCGGTGGGTTAAAACTTGAGAAGCGTGCAATTGTATCTGTTTGACAAGAAACCATACGGAGAAACAAGGTGGTGGATTTTTTATAGCAGCTAAAAGCACTCATTTCGCATATTAAAACACCCTTTCCTTGTCGACCACCAACATGATGACGCACTTGGCATCAGCTATCCCACGGTCTCACCTGACGGCTCGCGATGCCCATTGCGATCCTCCACGGTTCGTTCCTCCAGTCTTCTCTCTATTGTTGGCGTGATTCCGTCAGGCAACACCAAGACAACTCGCCGCCCTGATATGGATATCCACGTATATCGGCCATTACAGCCCCTTCTCGGAAGGCTTTCTTCTCTCTTGGGTTGGAGAAACTGAACGTTAAAACAGGCGAAGCCATCTTCCGCTGCGACATAAGTCGCTCAAAGCAACAACAGCAATGTTGCAATCGCACGACGGCCTCCCGCGAGAAAACACCAATGCCACAGGCGGAAGAGAAGCACAGTGAGTGTCTCTATATCTTTTCCCCCTGTATCTACGGGGCCCTGTCACACTGTGCTGTCACTGAGTGCGTGTCATCCGTGGTGATGGCATCTTGAAGTTTCACGCCGTGGTAGTTGTGGCCATAATCAGCAGCGGTGATTCACCATCATCTTGCCTGTGCTGAATGAAGTACGGTGATGCTTGACTGTCATGAATCATCATGCGTTCCAGTGCGGTTCTCACACGTCGCAAAGTCGGGGAGCAAGCACCATTTCCATCTTCCCACGTCGTTCATCCCGAGCGATGAAAGGGATCTTGGCCAGGGCACGCTCGTGATTGGACGCTTAGAAGCGCGGCTTCTTCAACAACGACGACTACCTCAGACCGGAGTGCTAGGCCGAGTGACTATTGCCTCGTGATGTGCAAGGAGCGCAAAGTGCCGTGCTCTATCGGCCGCGGGCGGGCGCCGAAGCGCCGTACATCGTGCCTGGCGAGCTCTTACGTGTCGAAAAGGATATGCTGCGTGTGCTCGACATTCTCGAGACCGTGGACGAAGCGAGTTACACTCGTGAAGAGATCGAGGCCACGCTCACGAGCAACTGCTCTGAGGACGCGTTCAAGGCCGACCAGGTAATTGCGGGGCTTCTTCTCCTCGACCAATCTCAATCTCCTGTTCTGTCCTCTCGGAAACGATCCCCTTGCCAGGTTATGTAGTACAGAGATTTGTATGTATCAATTCACATTCCTTCACGCATCCCATATACAGTACATGAACATTCCCCTCTCTCTCTCTTTACACTGAGACGACGACGACCGTGATGTCGTCCGAGCTGCCGATCGCTCTGGCCTCGTCGGCGATCGCCTCGGCCGCCGTCTGCGCGTCGCCGCCATCCGCAAACTCCTGAAGCGCGACCACCATGGCGCGCTGGTTGCTGAGCACCGACCAGACGCCGTCGGTCGCGACCACGATGGTCGTGCGTGCGACCGCCAGTTCGCTCTCGCGAATCTCGGGCGTGGGGATCACCCAGCCCTGCATCTTTTTACCCTTCATATCGAGATCGCCGATCGAGCGGAACGGCTCAAGGATGCCGGCGATGCGGCGGTTGCGAATGAACGCGCCGGCCTCGAGAACGCGCAGCTTCTCAGCGCGGTTCGACACGCTGTGGTCTTCCGACAAGGAGATCACGGGCGTCGACGTGCGGTCGTCGTCGCAGTGCCAACTGCTGGAGCGACTCCCATGGATGCCCTTGTGGGATCGGAGCGGCAACTTCTCTGGTGCCTCGCGCGCGATGGAGCGGCAGTCGCCACAGTTGAGCACCATGCGCTGGTGGCATTGAGAGTCCTTGTCCCAATAGAGCACGACGGCGTTGAAGCACGCGCCGCTGTCGTCCTGGTCGCGCGCCGACACGGCCAAGAACGTCGTGTCCAAGGCCTCGATCGCCGACTGGATTTCCTTCTTGTTGGCAAAGCCGCGTTGCTGTGTGTAGACACTTTCCAGCGTCGCAAAGAGGTGATCGACGAGATACTCGGCGGCTTTGTGGCCGCCGTGGCCGTCGATCGCGGCAAACAAATGGAACGCGTCGCTGCTGCGCACCACGAAGCGGTCCTCGTTGGCGTGGCCCGTCGCGCCTTCGCTTGAAGTGTAGCCGACGCTGCGGATCTTGACTGGCGGCTTCACAACCACGTTCTGGTCGTTGTCGGCTTCCCCACTGGCGGTCATGAGCACCTCATCCTCTTCTTCGCCCTTGTCGGCTTGTTGCGTCTCGGCGAGACGGCGCTTCTCGTCCCGATCAATGTCCTTGGACAGCGAGCGAACGAGCGGTACGTGCCGTCCATTCCCTTGCGCTGGCGACAGCGGGGGGCACGGCTCGCCCGTCTCATTGTCCTCTCGCTGGGGTTTGCCCATTTCCTTTCGTCGCCGGCGCTGCTCGCGGCGCTGCTCACGCGCGTTCTTGGCGTCCTGCCTCTTGATAATCTCGGCCGCGGACGGCGGATCTTCGGCTTCTCGCGCGTTCGGTACCGCGCGTTTGGCTGCTGCGCTGGAGGCCTGGCGCTTGAACGTGTCGCTGGTTTGGGGCATCCGCCTTTCTCGCTTTTTCACTTCGGCCCTTGAGCTCTTGAGCTCTTGGGGTGAGAGGCTCACCATTGGTGCGTGTCACAGTAACGAGCCAATCAGAAGGGATCCTGATATCTGAGATGCTGCCCGCGAAATCGTTTCGGCACTGAAATAACGCCCATCAGGCAATTTTGAACCTAATCTAACGCACTTATCCAACAGCGTTAGCTTAGGAAGCGTCCGATAAACATCAGAGCCGCTCGACCAAAGATCATGATGATGCACTTGTATCGCGCCGCCGCCGTGAGGACGCCACTGCGCCAGCGTCTGGGTCGCCGGATGCTGTCGGACTACAGCGACATCTCGGTCATGCCGCTGTTCGCATCCGACGCCGTGCGCGACAAGATCCAGAACGGACTCAAGCACGACGGCTACTGCATTCTCCCGGGCTTTGCCGGCGCCGACGTTGCGCTGCAAATGCGAGGTATTTCTCGCCGTTTAACCGCCCTGTAGCCATACGTTTGGGTTCTCAATTGCATTGCTATTGTAGACGAGGCGCAGCGGCTCTATGAGGAAGGCTGGATGTTCCCGAGCAAGTCGAGCGACGACCAGGGCAATGACGTGGTCAAAGAGAATGTGTTTGCGACCGAACTCGACGGCAACGAGTGGGATCTCGCGCCGACGCTGCTCGACTATACGCGCAGCGTCGTGCTGCAGGCGCCCGTGCTGCTCGACCACTTCTTCCCGCATCTCCACATGAGCAAGCGCCAGTACGGCACCAAGCTCGCCGTCAGTCTCGGCGAAGGGTCCAAGTGTGCGTTATGGCATCCCCACCACTTTAATACTGAACTTACTAACGACTGTGCTCAATTACTAGACCCCAAGCACTGCGACAACGTCGGCCTGCCCGACCAGCGCAAGGTCACGATGGTGTACTACCTGAATCCGTTTTGGGAGGCGTCCCACGGCGGCGAGCTGCGGATCTTCAGTAAGAACGGCGTCGTGGTCGTGCCGCCCGTTGCGGACACGCTCGCCGTGTTCTGGAGCGACCAGATCGTCCACGACGTGCTGCCGACGCTGACCGACACATCGGCGCGCGACAAGCGACGGTACGCGCTCACGCTCTGGCTCGTGGCCGACAACGTGAACGAGATCGCCAACCCCAAGGATCCGCTCTTTGAGACGCGAGAGAAATACTTCTACGACTAGAAAAAAACGGATTATGGAGGCACGCACATGAGAGAGGTCTGCCCTCCATCAATCTTTCACAGCCCCAAATGGGCGACGCGGCACCCGAAACCTTCCAGAAGCCGCGGTGGGGGTTCATCTATTACCGTGTTAATATCGAATACGTGATGCTGACGGAAGGCGCGGCACGGGCGCTGCTCGAGCTATACTGCGAGCCGCTGCGCGACGTTCTTTGGACCACCAAGTTCTACTGCCGCCTTGACTGGGCCGATGCCGTGCGCGAACACGTCGACTTGATTGTTCGACCACGCATGAGCAGCGAGATGGACGACGCCTCCGACCACGCGCTACGACGCGCGGGCGCGCAGCTCCGGGTGGCGCTTGGCGTCGCCCAGGCTGTGAGCTTCTGTCGTGGCTACGCGACCGATACGAACCTACCGTTCTGGCGATCCGTCGTTACGACGCTCTGGCCGGGACTGACGTACTCAGCCGCCTCAAACGGATTCGTCTTGTCGCGCACGACGTTTGCGTACGTTGGGATCGAATTTGACTACGAGGGCGACGGCGATGCCTTCTGGAGCGGCCTGTTGCATGGCACACCGTCATGCGACGCCGTGCTGACAGCCGTTGTGAACAAGCTCCAGCCCGATTTAGAGGCCGCGCTGCCGCCGTTGCGCGTGGCACTGTCACGCTGCCGCACGGAGCATATTGCGCCCATGTTACCCACACTTTCACTCGCCAGCCTGTGTTTTCTTCCGTATCCACTCCAGTTCGACGCGATTGTGTCGCTCCGTGCCGTTCGCGCTATGCTACGCGCGGTGCTCGCACCGCCGTCACGCGCGTGGTCGGCGAGAACGCGCCTCGGCCTGGTGGTGGACTACCACGTCGATTATGCAAACGCCTCAGTACGCGAGGCACTGGATCTCGTGGCGCGCATTTCTCGCTCGCCTCGACACGTGCAGCTCACTGTGGACCGTCTCGACGTTCATCTCGGGCAGCTTGCCCCTCGTTGGTCGGCGGCACCATGCGGGCAGAACTACCGTCGTGCGTTAGTGACCAAGGTCCGTGGACTTGGCGAAGTGCTGCGGTCGCTCTTGGTGGTGGATGGTGCCCCTGGGGCCAGCACTGTCGCACTCTCGGGGTGTAGCTATGGTGACTTTCGATTGGTGGGCGCTGCGCTGTCGGCGGTAGCCTGGGCGTCTCCACCCGTAGAGGGACTCCGTTGCCGTGCGCTGTTTGCTGCGATCCCAGCGGACGAACAACTGCAGCGGCTAGCGTGGCTAGCATACACGCTCGACTGTCGCCGTCGTCGGGCTGCCTTGACTGGCAGTAGACCCCCTTTGCTAGCGCTGTCGCTCTTTCCGACGGGCGTGGCAATGACCGACGACCAGGGGACGTATATGGAGCAGCTTTTGCTGCGTGGCACGCCACTGCGAGACGTCGTGGGCGAGGCACTCCGACTGCGGTGTGGTGGTGAAGATGACTTAGTCGCGCGCCTGACGGTGGACTGTCTGCGACTCGGTTCGACGGTGCAGCTTGCGCGTGGCACGCGACTGCACTTGGAACCGATGCGAGTGGCCGACGATACTGTCGTTGTCGTGACGACCGACCAGCAAGTGGTCGACGCTATTGCGTACGTCGCCGACCAGGGGGGATTCGTGGGCGTTGTCTACGCTGGCTATGGACTCGTGTGGGCTGAGGCCGCGAGTGTCACGACGTGGCAGTGCCTGGACGACGACGTGGCCATGGAAGAAGAGAACGAAGAAGCGGACACTGGCGTCAGGTTGTCGACGCTGTCGCTCTGCTTTGACGGCCAACACGACTTTCCACGCGACCGAGCACCCGAGGCGTTTCGCATTGCGGCGACCGTATCGCTGCTCGCATGTCCCACGCTCCACACGCTGACGATCGATCGCGCCGTGATTCTGCGCGACGATCTCGCATGTGTGCTCGACAGCTTTCCGTGTCTGTACGCGCTCTCGCTCGATCGCTGTGTGGTCGAGAGCGTGGCGCCTCTCATTGATGGCTACAGACGTACGACGCGACCGTTACGCGTTGCGGTCCTTTCGCTCCTAGACGTGCTTGATGTTCGCATGCGTGTCCGGATGGTACAGGAGCAGTTGGTGCAGAGGGAAGGACACCGATTGCTGCTTGAGGAAGGCGAGGCCTTTGCCCCCGAGTGGATCGCAGAGCTGGTCGAAGCCCTTGCCACCGGCATCGCGCGTGGCGTTCTGTGCGAACTGCACTTGGACTGCGAGGCCATGGCGTCGGAACGCGACGAACGGAATGTGGTGGGGCGTCTCGCCTACGCCGTGGCGTCAGGATCGCTGCCGTTGAGGCGCCTCCATATAACGTGCCGGTGTGAAGTGCAGGGGGAGTGCGGGAGGCTGCTCGGTCCATTGCGCGACGTGGTGCTCCGAGATCCACCGCGCGTGCGAAATGCCGTCTTGAGTGTGCTCCGGGCATTTCACTGCGTGTTGCCCGAGGTTGCCGACACTGTACTCGCCATGGCCGAAGGCTGCGTCGTGCGCACAGTCACGTGGGGCGGAAAATAAATCAAACAAGAGTTGTGTGGGGAAAGTTTTATGCTCTGCATAATATCTATTGCAATCAAATATTCAGTCTTCTCAGTTGCTGTCGCTGGAGGGAAGTTGAGAGCGGCAAACAGTTATGTTGGTCTCGTCTTTTGTAGTCTCTTTGTCATCCATTGATGAGAAAGTTGCCCACAGCCCCGAGCACATCTCGAAGCTGTTGGGGCACCGGTTGACCGCGCAGGCGGTCGTTACACGCCACACGAATCACAGGTGACTGTTCGTACTGGCCGGCATTGACACGAAAAAGTTGCCACCGGCCCACGTCAGTGACGATCGCGAGAACTCCGCGGCGCGCCTCGAATCCTAGCGCTGCGGCATACAACAGCGCTTGCAAACGGCCTTCGTTGAAGTGACGGATGTTTGCTCTGTATCTGTTGACCACTATGACGCAATGCAGCACACCGTTTCTCGTGATGACGATCGGAGGATGCCCGGTGATGCCGATGTGAGGAGAGCGCTGATCTGCCGGCTGGTTGATGTCGAACCTCACGTCGCGACGAACAGCAAACACAGGTGCGCGAGGCGGGTTTACGGTTGGAAGGAGGAGATCATCCAGAAAGTGCATGACGAAAGTGGCCGTGCGTGGCTGCAAGGCTCGAAGGGGATGCCCGTGATAAGCGACGAGTCGTGGTAAAGCACGGAAGAATGAACGGTCCGAACCGGGATTCAACGCCATCGACACCAACAAATTCGCCGGTAGGTTCTGGGGAGGGCCATATCCGCCTTCAAACGCTTGGGCAACGCGGCGCAATCCGGCGAGTGTGCTGACGTTGGGCCGGCCTCCACCTCCACCTCCACCTCCACCTCCACATCCACCTCCACGTTGAACTTGCCCTTGGGCAGAAGCTTGAGTGGCCGCGCCAAGAGCCCGCTCGCGCGGACTGTAGCCAACCGGCATCGGGTTGCCGATCGCCGCCATGGGTCGCCTTCTCTCTCTCTCTCTCTCTCTCTCTTATCTATTTCACCGATGCTGACCTGTCATCT
>JAADXL010000187.1:0-46078 GCA_023337755.1 Pythium aristosporum
CCCGAGTTGTAATCGGTGAACGTCAAGAGATCGCGCGCGTCGTCAAACAGTGCGACCGACGATACGAGCTGAAAGAGAAGCGGGATTTCCGACCGGTTCCACACGGTGAAATCTTTGACAAACGAGCCACCGGGGATACAGCCGTCAAAGTGGAATTCCTTGACATCGAGCCGCAGCAGCGAGCGGCACACTTTGCCCTGCAGCGGCACGATGACGTCCCCAAGCGGCAGCGGCGGCGTCGACGGCATGCGCGGCATGGTCGCCGCCGACACCGGTAGGTCTTCGTACCGCGCCTTGACTGTGATCCGCCCCGTGAGCAGCACGCACGACGTCTCGTGGAGATGCATTCGCTCTTCCTCGGACGAGTCGGCATGCACCTGCGATGCGCGCGGTCGCAATGCCCTCGTGCATTAGCCTAGCTACCATCATCAGACTAGGCTAGTCACATCCCGTCCACTTGTTCCACCAACCAAGATGGAGGCGACGGCGACGTACCCGCAGTGGCCGCCCGTGCTCGTGAGCACGGGACTGGGTGGCGCCATCGCTGCGCCATCGCCGGACCGTATTCCCCTGCAGCCCGTCATGGTGAACGACCCGCGCGAGCGCGCGCGCATGGGCGGTGTCGACTGCGTTGGCATCCTGCGCGAGTGCCACCGCAACCTCGCCGGCTATAACTTTGCGCGGCCGCTCAAGCGCACGCAGTTCAAGGACGTACACAATTCGGGCGCGTTTGCGCGTACAGAGGCCATGTACTTTGACCGCCACAACCGCGAGTTCGTGCCGCGTGACATGACCGTTGAACTCTTGCAGCCAGAAATCTCGCGCGAGCGCGAGAGCGACCTGCTCAAGTGGCAGGGCAACGCGCTCTTAGGAGTGGCGTTACCGGCGAGCCAGGACCACGCCGTCTTTCTGCCAGCTGGCCAGATCCTGCAGCAGGCTCGTGTCTGTCGCAATTTCTCACGTGCCCGCAAGCGCCAGCGATCGAGTAACGCCGTCGAGTGCGGCGCCGTGATCCGCCAATTTGAGCTGCTCGGCTGCCGCGAGGCATACGAGATGTACGGTACGTCAACTATGCGCGTTGCTGCACGCGGTGCCGCCAACTGTACGATCCTGGAAGCCTCATTCGGCGGGGACAGCGACGAAGACGACGACTCGCTGAGGGCACTGCATCGGCTCCGGTTTGACGCGATGCTGTACCATATCACCGGCAGTCCACACACAGAAAATGATTTGGCGTTTGTGACTGGAGACGGCAAAGTGCACACGTGGAACTCTATTGGTGGCGTTCACTCGCTTCATATGAACGCTGCGTCAGTGGACGAGCGGCTCCTCCGTTGTGAGTATGCGAGGTACGGGTCTCTTTCGCTTCTTAGCTGCCCACATGACTATTGCCTTCTTGCTCACTCTGTTCAACTTCCTCGGCCAGTCATCCGTGCGTACTGTGGACAGCAAATCGCGTGCGTGTTCAGACACTGGATCTACGTGAACCGCAAGCCACGCAGGTGTCACTATTTGACCTCGTCAAGATGAATGCACCGCACAGCGAGATCTACGCGCTCAAGCGTCGAGAGAGGTAAGGGTACTATGTTCACGAGTCCGCGCAGCAACGGTGCTGAGTAACGTATGATGACGTGCAGGGCTCCGTTCCAGCTCGCTGTCGGTACGAGCGTGTCCGTGGAGCTGCTGGACAGTCGCATGCCGGGCAAGGCGTTGTTGTCGTGGCAGCAGCGCCATGAGATCGACTCCAAAATTCCCTATTTCGGCGCGTTGGATGAGATTCACTGGGGAGGCAATAACTCACGTTCCGACAAAGGTGTGTGAACAATCCTCATCAAATCGGAATGCGCTCAGACTCACATGCGGGCTGGATACGTGCAGGCATCATCCTCACCTCAACACAGGGTCGAAAGACAGTGTCGCTGTATCCGTTCACCAGACACGACGATGCGCCATCCAACATCGGATCGTCTCCGTACTTGTCCATCGCACCACTGCGGTCCATCGTCGAGCGCTCCCATCCAACCGTCTCTCAGTATATCGCGACTGACTCGCCGCTGGATCTTCAGCTTCGAGATGGAAGTGACTGGACCACGCTCTTTGGCTTTTGTGCACTCGCCGATGACGCGAATGCAGCGACCGCGAGCGTGTACCAGCTCAGCAGCATGGGCGATCTCTTCTGCCAGCAAATACGACCGAGTACGAACGGCGAGATGTACGAGACCGCCGTGCAAACTGAGTGAGTGCGGCTCTCTTACCTTTGTCTAGGGATCTGTCTCGTGCTGACGGACAATATTCATATTTTGTGCAGGTTGCCGTGCGGTGTGACCGCGCAGCACCATCCAGACGATGGCGAGGGCACGCAACTGCCTCTACCTGCTGATGCCATCGAAGGCGACTATGCCTCCGACGCCCTCACGCCGTTTGTTGCGCTGCCCCTTCACTCGTTCATGGAGGCATTCCCACGGCTTTCAGCGGCCTACGAAAGTGCAAACGATGACAGTGCAATCCGCTCACTGGAGTCCCATGAGATCATGACGGCGTTGCGGCACACATGCCGTCCGTCGGCTACGCTGTTCCGCCTTCACCGGTTCGTCAACGAAGAGCTCGGTCTGTGCGTCTCGTCTCAAGTGCTGCTTCAACTGCTTCGATCCCATGCCGAATTCAGCGTTCGCAATGGGTATCACCGCCTACGCCAACGAACCGCCACAGTACTGGATCCGTTCCCAACGCCGCTACTGTCGCTTGAGATGCGAGTCCGTCAAGACGAGCGGCTCGCGATGTGCGCTTGCAGTCCGCAGACAGCCCATGAGCCGTGCGAGAGCGTGGCCTGTGTGGTTCCGCATGCGCTGATTGTCACGAGCGGCTCCTATATCCACACGGAGCTCTGCTTTCCGACGGCACAGGCCGATGAAGACTCATGCAGCGACGACTATGCGGCGATCTTGGAGCTGGCCCATGCCGCATATGGCCATAGACACTGATGTAATCGATTAAGTGATCCTGACGTCAGGCCAGTTTGTAACATACTAGTATACCGGTTACTTGAAATTGTTCCAAAACGTTAACTTAAACGAGTCTGCCTGCCGGCAAGTGAGAAGAGAAGCAAGAAAGATGAGCAAGAAGGTGGTGCTGGAGGAAGACCAGTACGTGGAGGCACTCGAGCGCATCATTGAGCGCGACTTCTTCCCGGATCTACCGGCGCTGCGCAAGCACAACGCGGTACGTGGTTTGGACGCCCGAAGGAGAGAGACGTAGAGCACTAAGCATGGTTCCATGTGGACAAACGCAGCGGCTGCAAAGCGATGGTGGCAACACGGGGCTCGTACGCTCGGCAGACGCCGACAGCGTTGTCAGCACAGTGCCGAGGGGCGCACAACTGCGTTCGCAAGTGCCCGCATCTGTCGCGCGCAGCGAGAGTTCCGCATGGGATCAGCCGACGCCCAGCCGTCTACCGTTTGGCGACGATGACGGCAACGCCGAGCGAAATAACACGAATGACGTCAGCGGACGTGGCCCTAGAGACGAGCAACACACCGAGGAAATGACCCTTAATCGATTTGTGGTAAGGTGTGTCTATATGGCCACGTTTGGGGAGACGGAAGGCTCAGCTATCTCTTGTTGCGGTGCGTTAGGCGACCCACACATCCGAAGACAATGCGGCATTCACCGAACTGCAAGAGAAAGCCGTCGAAGACCACAAACGGCGGTACCATTGGGCATACGATAGTGACGGCAGCAGGGGCGACGCCAAGCTGCACCTTCTCACCAACGGCCAGTGGATTTCGAAAGAGCAGCGGCAGATCGTGGACAAAGTGCTCGCACCGGACGGGCCCACGGATCATCGACCGAGTGCACCCGACACGTGGCCTTTTCGAGCTCGTAATGCGTTGCTCTTTGTGCCTGATCTCGAGGCGTCCAAGCAAATCTGCAAGGTGCGCACCCATGTACATGTCCAAGGCCCGTCTGAAGGGAAGAGAAGCGTCCTCAGTAGATTGTGTGTGTGCTCAGGTCGGAAGCAGTCGCAACGTCCCGCTGCTTGAGAATAAAGATCACGACGAACGAGGTCACCTGCGCGAGCTGGTAAAGCTCGGCGATACAAAAAGGGTGCTGTCGCGCAGCAAAGGGGAAACTGTGTACGCAAACTCCCGCTTTAAAGCTGACGACGCTGAGCCTGCAGACTCCAAGATTGGCGGCGTTCAGACTCACAAGAACGAGTTGGCACTTGTCCAAATGACTCCACAAATCGCGCCAGGTATCGATGCCAGTCCACTCATGACGTGGGGGGACATTGAAGGCACACCGATGATCCTGGACGCACGAGCGACACCAGGTACCATTTTCTGGACCTCCTTCTGCCCATCGATGTTGTTCGTTTATCAACTGATTCTCGTGGTGAATCCGTAGAACAAGGCCTGAGTGGACCAAGGTTCGTTGTCAAGGAAAGCTCAACTCGCGAGAAGATCGCCAGTCGCTTGGAATCCCAAACTGTACGTGGTTGGTTCTGCATTCTTGCCATGAATTCTGAATTCACCGTGTCTTGGAATGAGCAGCGGCTTCGTAAATCCCAGTCCCGTCAGCAAACACCGACGCCATTGGTTGCGGGCAGCAAACGTCGGGGGCAACTGGCCACTCCGTCTCGCGGAGAGAGTATTCGAAGCCGCCTTTCAAGTGTCCGCTCGGTGCAGCGAACGCCATTGTTTGGTTCGAACTCGGAACTGCGCGCCAGTTATGCTACACCACTACTTCCTCCTCGTCATTTCAAGTCAAGACCGCCAAAGAAATGACTGCAGGTCTCCATTTAGACAAGCGGCCGGTGACAAGGACAGGGATCGGTATTTATACTTACTTGCCTATCAAGAATCAAGCACATGGAGCGCTGCAGTACCATTGGACTTGGCGTCTACAACTCGAGCCACCAACTCATTCTTGACTGCCTGGAGTCGCTGCCTCCTCCTTCTTCCTCATCCATCATTGCTGTGTGAATCATGACGGCCACTGACGTGGGTCTCTACAAGTTACTGATCGTCGGCGGTGGTCCAGCAAGCATCGGTATCTTCATCCGTGCGGCTCGGACAGGCTTCTTGCCTCGGCTCCTTCATCCTGCGCTCCATGGTGAAGTCAGCGACGTCGAGACAAGTGGGCGCGTTGGCATGAAACAGAAAGGAGTCGCGATAGTTCATGACGGAGATGCAAGCACTTTCGGTTCTGGGAATCTTGGCAAGTATGCCATCAACTCCAACACATTCGCGCGTAGTCTGCTGAGCAGTGTCTTGGACGAGAAGCCAGATCTCGATCCGCCCGAGAGTATCAAGGAGACGTTTTTGGAGAGAGCAAAGGACCACGAAAGCACAAGAAAATTAGAGGAGGTTGGGAATGCCCCGGTCTGCTTGGTGGATTTCGGCCGATTTCTCCAGAACGTTGGTGCGTGTCTGATAAAAGAGATCTCGGCGTACACAGGGACATCCAAGTGCCTACTGAACTCTCGAGCTGCACGATTTGAACGGCTGGAGTCGGGTATTTATCGCGTCGAAGTCACAGAGAACGAACGAGTCATCACGCTGCATACGGAGCACCTCGTGCTCGCCATGGGCGGGCGACAAGATCTTCCTGCGCAGCTCGAGCTCAACCCCGCGTACCGATCCAAGTCGTTTCTGTCAGACGACTGCCTTCGTGACGACGGCTTTGCGCGGCTTCGTGACCATTTGCTGCAGAGTGATGGACGCAAAGTGTGTATCGTTGGCGGGTCCCACAGCTCCTTCTCAGTGGCGTGGATGCTGCTGAATAAGGGCAAACCGCAGCGCGCAAAGTCGCCTCTGTCGCCAATCTCCGTCACAGTCCCGACCGACGAAACTTCGACTGTAGCAGCCAAATCTGATCTACCACGGTCACCGACTTCAACGGTGGACGCTGACGCAGGAACCTCAACTGCTGGTTATTCCATCGATCCGTCAACCGAATTGTCTCCCCCTCCGAGCGTTCTCAAACCCAAGACGCAGTCCCGATCGCAAACGCTCGCTTTCCAGCCTCGCGACATTACGATCTTGCACCGTAGTCCGATCCGCTGTTATTATTCCACTCGAAAAGACGCCGAAGCTGATGGCGCCGACGGCAGTCGCGTGGATCGCACGGGCTGCGTCAACACGTTCACGGGCTTGCGGGAAGACGCGAAGCATTTGTACAAAGACATCAAGACCGGCAAAGAGTGCCGCGTGCGGTTGTTCCAGGTCAACCAGCAGGGGTGCCAGAACCTCACGGTCAAGGCCTACGAGTCGGCCAACGCTATCGTGTGGTGCTGTGGCTACCGCTCGCGGATGCTGCCGGGCGTGGACGAACACGGCACGCCGTACAAAGTCCACGAAGACCACGGCGTTGTCAAGCTCGACTTACAGGCAAGAGTCCAGCTCCTTCTACCCTCCAAGGCTGTCGTCGCCGCGTCCAACTTGTACGGCGTCGGGCTCGGATTCAGTTTGCGATCTCACGTGGATGAGATGGGCATGGAGACTCGCGCCGACGGCGTCACTGTGTACCACCGGCGAGGCGCGACGCTTGTGCTGGCTGCTTTGTTTGGCTCGGAAGTGTTTGGCAAGGACACCCAGTCGTTTGAGGAAATGGTCGACAAGGTATGGAGTTGCGTTCAAGTCCTGCTGCATATGGAATGGGATTGCTCATGAATCCCGCTTGCCTCACACTGGACACTTGTAGAACGACAAGAATCGAAAGAAGAAGGACCCATCCGGCAATGGCGTCGAGACCAGTCTGGTGGACAAGGTCAAGAGGTGGCGTCTAGTCGAGCGTTCAGTGCACACGGGTGATTCATGAGTCTGACGAAAGGCAGTCTGTTTTTATGGGGCGGTCTCTATTAGGTTCACGGCACCGCCCAGCACGTCGTCACAAATCCGACTACCCGCCAAGACAGGCTCATGTTCAGTCAGTGGGATCACGTCCGTCGTCCAACCAGTTGTGATCCCGTTCGTGGCGCCGGCTGCTCGGAGTTCACCGGTGGGTCTTTGCGGAGAGGGTCTTATTCTTTCCGAGAGCTACTGGACTGAAATCTCACCGTTCGGAATGTGATCATCCACCTCAACAGGAAAAGCCCCCAGGACCACGACGCCTTTCGAGCAAGCCAACGTCCCACGCACCGCTGTGTAGCCATCCAAAGACGACGGCGGCGGCGGCCTCGGCAACCAACCCACCAGTCAAGATGCTTCTCCAGCGAAGACGCTCGGCCGAGACGCTCCACGGCTCAGCGGCGGCCCGCAAACCGAATCCTCGCGCTCTCCACGCTGCTGTTCGTGGCGGCAGCGGGTCATTATCCAAGGACGCCATGCTGCAGAGCCGCGCAAAGGCGCCCTTCTCGGAGCGGCGCGCGGAGCCGCCCGACACTGCCACTCACGTAGCGTAGCCTGACCCCACGAACAGATCCTCGGTCATTATGGTACGAGTGTTGAAGGAGCTGGTCATTCTCCTCAAGCCCCCAAATAAGGCGTGTTGAGCTTGAGCCGCCGTCCAGTAGGAAACCCGTTCGGAGAGCGTTCGCGCGCGCTGGCTGAGACGAACGCGAGTGAAGCCATGTTACCTGAGCGCCACAAAAGTCTTGGCTCCTGATACTGCATGCCGTAGAAGGGGTGTATACTTTTGGGGTCTCGTGCTGAACCGACGCAGGCAGCAAAGCGTAGAAAGAACGCGCCGTCCTTTCTGGCACTGGCGACTGCAACTGCCCCCAGGAGAGACTCTCACGCGGGCGCCCGTCCGCCCGTGCTTCGCTCTGCCCACATGCGTGCGCCAACCAGAGTCCGGAGCCCATGCGGTGACTCAGGTCTCTCGACGAGATCCGTCCGGTGGACCAAAGCGCCTTGTTTGGGTCAACGCCATTGTGCGATTTTCTCCTCATTCGCGTCGCCACCAGTCCCGCTATCTGATCCTGTGACGACACCATAATGCAGACGCACTGCCCTACGGCTCGTACTACTGCTGGCACGTCCAACGGCGCCGTATGGCGCGACGTCCGTGGCGACAATGGCCGAGATCGCCTGCTGGGCGAGCGCAATCGCATCCGCCGGTCGCCAATGCGCGTGGTGCAGCCGCGCCGCGCAGTCGAGCGCGAGCCGCTCACTTTGCTTTCGCACGACACCATGGCGGCGCTGTTCGACGAGCAGCTCCACAAAGAGGTCAACGCAGCCAAGCCCAAGAGGACGACCGTCCACTCCCACGACACCACACTCAAGCACCGTCGCGGCGACCGCTTGGAGCCGCAGCAGGAGCCGCGCACCAGCAGCAGCCGGCAGCGCACGTCCACAGCGTCGTCGTCGATGTCGTCACTCGCGCCGCCGTCGCCACAACCCACCACAGCCGACGAGGCCATCGCACGGATCTTTGACCACTCGATCGTGCTCAACAGCGCGGCGCAGCCACAGCAACGCGACTGCCAAGTGTGCTACGAGCGCATGGCCGCCAGCGACGCCCACAACTGCCCCACGTGCCACGGAGTCTTTTGCGTCAGCTGCGTGCGCTGGTACATGGAGTACAAGATCCTCGAAGGCGAAGTCTCCGATAAGAAGCTCGTGTGTCCGGCGCCGCAGTGCATGCGCGCTCTGCCTCAAGACTTTATCCAGACGCACGTGGCGCCAGCGACCTATGCGAAGTACCTACAGTACCGCGAGAACCAGCAGCCCGGCGTGCGGTTCTGTCCGCGCCCCGGGTGCTGCAAGAAGATCCAGGAGCCGCTGTTCACGACCACGCGGCGCGCGTGCTGCGCCGCGTGCGGCCATGAGTCGTGCATGAAGTGCGGCGAGGCCTTCCACTTGGTGGCCACGTGTCGGCGCCAGGAGAAGCGGTACGGCCAGTGGCGCACGCGCAGCAACGTGCACAAGTGCCCGAGCTGCAAGAGCGACATTGAGAAGCAGGGCGGCTGCGCGCACATGCGGTGCTTCCAGTGCGACGCCGAGTTTTGCTGGTCGTGTCTACGTCCGTGGGCGACCCACGACGAGACGCTGTGCGTGCCGCTCTCCTTCCTGCGGTCCAAGAACCCCAAGTTTGGCGGCTGCAAGCCCGTGCGCGCCGTGACCAAGACCGTGGCCGTGAGTGCGGCCGTCGTGGTCGGCGCCGCCGGCGTCGGCGTTGGCTTGGTCGTGCTCCCACCGGTGCTGCTGGTCCGCTGGCTCCGCACGTCGTCACGGTTCCAACGCCAACGCGAGTCGCTCCACTCCGACTCGTTCATCGTCGAGTAACGGATCCGTAGCACAGTTGATGGGAAGCTAAAGGAGACCGGCGTAGATATTGATCCCTGTAATTAATGAGACGAAATCCACTGATGGCGACTTGGTGCTGATCCCTGTTGCGTTGATGATACCCCCTTGAGCTCCCATGAAAAGATCACGCCGTAAAACGCACCGCACATGATTCATAACGAGTTTCATTGGATCAGCACGCTCGTCCCCCCGCCGTTGTCCGTGGGAAGACGAGCGTTAGGGCCCCAGGAATCTCTCGGACTATGCATATTTACGGAAGCGAGACACCACGAGACCGGATCTACGCCGTCTTGAACATGTCGGCAGCCTTCTTGATCGAGTCCACGTCCACTGCAATAAGAACCACGAAATTAGCTCCTCATATCATGCCATTCCTCACGGTCTCGCCACGCACCGCGCTTGCCGCGCTCGCCGCCGGCCCACTTGAAGGCGGCAAACTCGACGTTGTTGCGGAAAAGCACCTTGCTCTTGACGGGCTCCTTGAGCGTCTCGCGGAGCACGTTGGCCGACTTGTTGGCGTACTGCAGGTACGAGAGCCCCGCCTGGCGGAAGAACGACGTGCCCTTGCTGCTCATAGTGATTCGGTCGGCTTGATGTCACGGAGTGTGGGGCATCGCCGTCGGGCGTGTGGTTCTCCCCTGCGGGCAGCGCCCATTGGCTGAATCCAGCCCACGGCTGCAATTCATTTGCTGAATTGCAATTCATTTCGGTCTCACCTTGAACTGCAACTTGGGAGAAGTATATCACCTTGTTTTGTGAAAATGCGGACGAATTCTGTTGGTGTTGGTTGGATGGAGCACTTCCAACGATCTGCAAAGAAGGCAATTGATCGCAAAGCATGGCGGCTCCGACGCGCGCGGTCCCGTCCAAGAAGACCGCTGCCGTGGGCGCGCTGCTGCTGGCGACGGCTGCTGTGGGGGTCTTCTACTTTGTCAAGACGCATGGCGTCGCTCCCGCGAAGGAAGCGCCCAAGAAGCTCCTCTCGCCGACGCGCAAGGCCGCGAGCAAGAAACCCGCCAAGAAACCGTCTCCACCGGCGGCTGCCGATGCACCGGAGTTGCCAACGGTTCCTGTGCGCATTCTGTACGGCACGCAGACGGGCACGTCCAAGGCCATGGCCGAGAACCTCGAGCGCGCGCTGTTTGCGCTCCACATTGCGGGCTTCCACTTCCAGACGAGCGTGGTCAACATGAAGGACTATGACCAGGATAACCTCGAGCAGGAGGCGATTGTTGTCGTCATCATGTCGACGTGGACCCATGGCGTGCCACCGCAGGACGCTCGTGTCTTCTGCGCATGGCTCAACGACATGGCGCTCGACTTTCGCGTGTCCAAGCTCTGGCTCGAAAAGACCCCGCACGCCGTCTTCGGACTGGGCAGTGCCGAGTACGATGAGTACTACGGCACGGCCGCCAAGCAAGTGGACAGCGATCTCTCGACGCTGGGCTCGCCGTCGCTCTGTCCGCTGGGCCTCGCGGACGACTGCATCGACCAGACCAAGCCCTTTGAGCAGTGGCGCGACACGCTCATCGCGTCCATGTGCGAGTACGTCTCGGACATGCACGCCTCGACGGCCAAGACAACGGCAGTCACTGAGAATTCTAATGGTGCCGGTTCGCAGTGGCTCTCTCAAAAGGAGTTCCGTCGCCAGAAGAAAGCCAAGCAGGCCCAGGTCGACGCAGCCAACGGCGAGACGATCGAGCTGAACGAAGAAGACTTTATGAATGAGAAGGTTCTCACGGGCGAGTTCTCTGATGATGAGAATGAGGACGAAGAGGCCGCGTACAAGGCCAGCGGCGGCGACGACAATGGTGTGGTGGACGTCGAAGACATTGGCAAGTCGATGAAAGAGTCCGAGGCCGCGTCGCTCTCGCGCGAGATGATCACGCCCATGCAGCGCAAGGCGCTGACCAAGGAAGGGTACAAGATCATTGGCACGCACAGCGCCGTCAAGTTGTGCCGCTGGACTAAGCACCAGTTGCGCGGTCGCGGCGGCTGCTACAAGCACACGTTTTATGGGATCACGAGCTACCAGTGCATGGAGACGACGCCGAGTCTGGCGTGTGCCAACAAGTGCGTCTTCTGCTGGCGCCACCACAAGAACCCAGTGGGCCGCGTGTGGCGGTGGAAGACCGACGAGCCGACCGTGCTCGTGCAGGGCGCCGTGGAGAGACACCAAAACATGATCAAGGAACTCAAGGGCCTGCCCGGACTCATCACGGACCGCTGGCAAGAGGCGTTCACGGTGCGCCACTGCGCGCTCTCGCTTGTGGGTGAGCCCATTATGTATCCGTACATCAATGAGTTTTGCCGGGAGCTCCACGCGCGTCGCATCTCGTCGTTCCTCGTCACGAACGCGCAGTTCCCCGACAAGATCCAGGAGCTTGAACCCATCACGCAGCTCTACGTGAGCGTGGATGCCGCGACCAAGGAGTCGCTCCAGGCCGTGGACCGCCCCTTGTTCAAGGACTTCTGGGAGCGCTTCCTCGCCTGTCTCGAGCAGCTCAAGCGCAAGGGGCAGCGCACAGTGTACCGGCTCACGCTCGTCAAGGACTACAACATGCAGGAGCTCGACAACTATGCCGAGCTCATCGCGATCGGCCAGCCCGATCTCATTGAAGTCAAGGCCGTGACGTACTGCGGCAAGTCGGACGGCTCAGATCTCACCATGAAGAACGTGCCGTGGCATGAAGAAGTGCGCAACTTCTGTGCGGCGTTGTGTGAGCGCGTGTCGGGGGAATACGGACTCGCGGCCGAGCATGCTCATTCCAACTGCGTACTGCTCGCCAAGAAAAAGTTCTGCATTGACGGCAAGTGGCACACGTGGATCGACTATGAGAAGTTCCACGATTTGATTGCCAAGTACTATGAAGACGGCACGCCGTTCACGGCCGACGACTACATGGCCGCGACGCCGGCGTGGGCCGTGTACGACGCCAAGGAACAAGGGTTTGACCCGGTCGAGACGCGCTTCCGGCGCACCAAGGACGGCAAGGTCGTCGAGTTTGCCTACGAGTCGACCGAGTCGGGCTGCGGGTGAAGAGAAAGGATTTGCCGTGTAGGGTGGATAAAGGACTGTAAGAACGACTCCTTTCTATTCGCTTCCTTCTCTATTCAACAGAGCGATGCGAAGATAAACTGCGTCTCGAGCACGCCGTCCTCGGGGCAGTCCGTGCAATGGACGGCATTATGGAGATTGGTTTTCCCGAACCGCGCGCGGAGGCTCGAGGGCCGCAGTGCGCGGGCGATCTCCACGTCGTGCGGACCGCAAAACTCGCGGAAGCTCCGCACGACGTCGTCGCCCCGCACTTCGAGCGCGATGAGCGGCGCCGACGTCATGCACTTAATGACTTCGTGGTACTGGCGTGAGATTCCTTTGTAGACACGGAAAAATTCGTCTGCGTCGCGGGTGGTCAAGTGGAGTAGCTTGAGCGCCGAGATTTCAAAGCCCGCAGCGAGTATGGCATCGAGCAGCTCGCCGACGCGGTGCTCGTGGAGCATGCGAGGACGCAGCAAGCACAGCGAGCAATTATCCAACACAGCGGTCGTCGCCACGGGGCTCACGGCAAGCAGGTTACCGAGGCCGCTGTCACTGACCAGTATAAACTCACTCAGCCGCGCGGCCTCGAGCTTGGCGCGTACGTCTTCGAGTGCGTTGGGCGTCGCCAATTTGACTTCCAACGCGAGAGACACGTCCTTGGTCACGTGCTGCTGCTGCAGGTGTGCTGCCGAGAGTTGTGGAGTAAACTGGGACGTTAAGATGGGCAAATGGCTCGACTCGAGCTGCAGCATGAGTGCGTTCACAATGTGGCAGCTGTCAGCACTCGCGCTGCGCTCGATCACGCTGACGATCTTGCCCATGGAGCGGTACCCTTTGGGCAGCACAATGATCGAAGCCTTGGATGCCTAGCGTGAGAGCTGGTTGCGCGTGTATTTATTGGCGGCCTCGAGGATCGTGAGCTGGCGAGAGTAGCTGGAGAGGATAATGAGATATGAGTAACTGATTGTCGTGCGTGGGTTGTTCTGTACGCACATGGAAATGGAAGCGCCAATGAAGAGGTCCTTGAGTGATACAGTCGGAATGCGGATGCGCTTGAGGAACGTACGCCGCGTGTTACGCTCGATCTGTAGGCAGAAGGACCGCGAGCTGTCAGTGCGAATCACGTGAGACCAAAGCAGCAATGGGAAGCGACCGACGAGTTCGAGAGTCTGGTCGCCGTAGAAGTGGAGAATGTAGGGCTTCAGTTGTGCGGCCTGCGGATCATACCACTCGGCAAAGAACGAGAGGTGATCTTCTTCGTCCATGGCGAGGCTATGCGTGTGCTGGAGTTTGGAGGCTTTCTGCGTGCTGGTCGAAGTTGCAGTGTTCGCTATTTTGAGCCAACCGGCGCAGACGAAACAGGTCTATTCCATCGTCCACTTCATAGCTATTGTGATGCCCGTGAAACAGGTAGCGGTGAGGGTGTTGCGGCTTTGGTGAAACATGTAGCCAAGTAGTAACGTCAGCGTACCCCGGGTACGCGTAACGCTCTGCAAGGCTTCTCCAAACTAAGTAGACCCCGTCAGTGATGTGCTCCACATCAATGTAAATCACCATATCCATATCTCTCGCGGCCGCCACTCGCCATGGGTACTAGCAGATGTTGAAGCGGCGGTGGATCCACGTCCACCGTGACAACCGCGTGCCACCTTCATCGTGCTCAGCGGCGCACGGGCGTCCCCCTCGCCAGCCCGAGGGCCTAGTGGCCAGCCCGAGGGCCTAGTGGAGGCAGGCCGCCTTTGGCCACAGTCCTCATGGAGCAGGCCGCCCTTGGCCACGTCTCCGCACCAGCGCTCACGATGGCTTCCAAAAAGCCGCCGAGGCCGCGCCTCTCGCATCTGGGCTTCGCAGCTCGAGGACCCGCGTCCCCCGCATAGTACGTGGCGTCCACCGTCCCCCTTATAATCCCTCATACCGACACGCATGTGGTCACACATGTGCTTACCAAAAGGGTCCTTTTGTTGTCTCTCTTAGCCTCCTGTTCTCCACACCGCCTTGCTCGCTCGCCAGCTGGAAAATCCCGGACTGTCCGCCGCTTGTCTGGGTCCTCTCCTTCTCTCACAAAGCCGAGCCGCCTCTCCTTCCAGATTTCTCGGGGCAGCTGCCCACTTGCGCCAGAAGTGGGCCTCCGGACTGACTTGGTGTACCGGTGACGCACCGTTACCGTTCCTCGTTCGACGTGGTCTTCGGGACCCACGTCACTAAGTGTATCGGCACATGGCTACACCTTTCTGGCGGGGAGAGCTGCTGGAAGTTGGCTGAGTTCGCGCGAAAATGGACCCTAATTCATGTGGTATACGTAATTTGCACCCAGATTAGTGTGTCATAACTATATTTAGGACGCTGGTTCGAAAACGGCAACCCGCGAAAAACTGCAGAGTCCAATGCCACAGCGCACATGAAGCAATTGCAGTCGTCGCGCGAACATGCCCCCCGCGTCAAATACGGAGCAGCAAGACACAAGACTCTCTCACGACGTGGATGCAAACGATGAGGACCACGCAGTGCCTGCGTTTGCGGCTTCTCTGGTGGAAAACGGAAGAGAAATGGCATCAAACGAGCCTGAACAAGCGACAGTATCCGACTCGACGCGTCCGGTTAATGCGCCGCCGACTGGAGAGACCACTGCCGCTCAGGCGGCGCAGATGTTTGTGTTCTCGGCAGCGAAGGCCGGGATGAAGGACGTGGACAAAGACCACGTGCAGAAAGTCGTGTTCGAGATGTCCAAGGACTCGCTGTTTTTCCAAAACTCGATCAAGCAGAACGACAAGGTCGAGGCGCGGATCACGGCCATGCGCAGCAAGCTGCAGACACTCACCACAGCGCGACGTGAGACACTGCGGCGGCAAGTCGACTTGCAGGTCGCCAAGATGGAGACCGCGCGCGACCTCACGCGCACCATGGTCGTGGTCGACATGGACATGTTCTACGCCGCCGTCGAGATGAGAGATAACCCGTCGCTGCGGGACAAGCCGCTTGCCGTGGGCGGCATCGGCATGCTATCAACGACCAACTATGTGGCCCGCAAGTTTGGTGTCCGCGCGGCGATGCCCAGGTTCATTGGCAAGGAACTGTGTCCAGAATTGGTCATCGTGCCGCCGAATTTCGAAAAGTACACGGCCATTTCCGCGCAGATTCGAAGTGTCGTTGCGGAGTATGACCCGCAGTTTCGTGCCATGAGTCTGGACGAAGTGTACTGCGACATTACGGATTTCATGGAGGAGAACTGGACGAGGTACGCGCGCACAGGAGGAGGAGTCCCGTTGATTCACGACAGCCATAGCAACAGTGATGGCAGTGAGGATGAGGAGAACGGCGAAGATGACGTCGTAGACATTCAAGAGCAAGCGGAACAAGGTTTCAGTGAGAACGAGTTTGCTGGTGCCAGTGAGGAGGACGAGAGCGGACGCCGACACGAGCCAGCTGCATCGACCAGTGGATTCGGCGAGCCCACCAAAGGCGGCACCAGAAAGCGTAAGCGAATCTCAAGTGCGTTTCCAACCGGACAGCGAGAGGCGATCGCCGCTGCGATCGTAAATGAAATCCGTCGCAAGATTTTCGAGACAACACAGCTGACAGCGAGCGCGGGGATCGCTGCCAACACGATGCTCGCCAAGATCTGCTCTGACTTCAACAAGCCCAATGGCCAGTACGTGCTGCCTTTCACGCGGGACGACATGATGGCGTTTGTAGAAAAGCTGCCTGTGCGCAAGATCGGCGGCATCGGCAAGGTCATGGAGAAGACGCTAAACGCCGCGCTCGAGATCACGACCGGAAAGCAGCTCTATGATCGCCGCGTCGAGATTGCCCACTTGTTTTCCGAACGTACAGCGGTGTGGTTGCTGCGGATCTCCATGGGATTGCAGGGTTCGTCGGATGGGAAACAAGACGAACGCAGTGGGCGGAAGAGCTACAGTCGCGAGCGCACGTTTTCAGCGCGTGGCATTGGCAATCCGAAGATCCTGGAGAAGATCTGTGAAGAACTGTGCGACAGACTCGCCGCTGATATGCAGGAAGGAGGACACGGCGCCAAGACCATCACGCTCAAGCTCAAGTGTGTCGATTTTTCCGTGAAGAGTCGTGCCGCGAGTATGACACGAACTGTGCGGTCCAAGGACGATTTGTACGGCGTCGCGGTAGAACTGCTGCGGAAAGAGATGCCGCTTCAGTTGCGCCTTCTTGGTGTGCGTGCGTCGACGCTGGTGGAGTTGAATCGAACGAGCGTGGCCGGTGATGCCGACTGCCAGACAAGGAAGCGACAGGCTGTCATGGACAACTTTACAACTTCAATCACGGCTTCTGAAGAGCTCTTGCCCGAGTCATCAACGGAGCAGTTGTCTGCGGATGAGGACGATCGCGTCGGTGGTGGAATCAGCTGCGAGGAGAGCGACGATATTGGGAAGAGCCGAAGCGCGCAGAAAAAGCAGCTCGCGATTGAAGCGTTCACACAGAAACAGGCGTCAGGCAGTTCGAGCACAGCGATGGCAAGTACGCGATCAGTCCACAGCAGCACAACCAGAGGACGTCCACCTAGTCTCTTTGGCCATATCCAAGCGATCGGGTCTCCTATAAGTGACCAGCCATCGACACGTGGGTTCGAGCCGTGTCCGATCTGCGGCAACATGATCAATGCCGGCAACGCGATCGCGATCGACCTCCACGTGGACGCATGTCTGAGAAGATCGGAGACCATCAAGAAGCAGCGATCGTTCCAGCAGTTCTTCCGGCCGTGAGTTGGCAGCTCACCTGTTTGTATAGTGTTTGGGGAATGCGAACATGAGCGGGAGGGAGGAGTGGATGTGGTCGTCTCTCACTCGGCTTTCCTCCCAGCAATCTGACCCACTCTTGTTACGTGCTTGCTGTCCGCTTTTTGCATTTGCCTCATCATCCTGGCCATCAAGATCCTCCAGAGATCTCAGGTTTCGTGAGTATGGCGGGTTTACGGGCCAGCCCACTGAGGCCAAACCCGTTTCCAACCCAAACCCACCAAGACGACCACCAGAACTTTCCACACTTACCGTAAGTTGAATCTGTGGGGCACCTTGTCTCTGGAGATACCCAAAATACCTTATCTCAGTACTCCAAGCAGCCAAAGATCGTTGCGGCGTTTGGCCAAACATGCATCTTTTCCAACACCACCAAAAGCTACGAACAAGACGTGCGACGCAAACACCTCGAGGAGCTCAGCGAGTGACCCGCATCTCCTCTCGTCATTTACTCTGCATTTGCCCTCGCAGCGCGTAGGCCGCCTTCTCCTCCTCCTCCGCCCCCTCCTCTCTCCAGCCCTTTCAATGCTGCAGCACGCCTCGCGGAGAGTACAGGCGCTGGCCAGGAGCTCCTCGGCCACGCGGTCCATCGCGTCGGCCTCGCACGTGCGCGCCGCGCCCAACTCGGCGGCCATCGATGCCGCTGCCGCCGAGGGCAAGGACCGCCTCATCCTCTTCGACACGACGCTGCGAGACGGTGAGCAGTCGCCCGGCGCGACGCTCAACTTCCGCGAGAAGCTCGACATTGCGCGCGCGCTCAGCCTCATGGGCGTCGACGTGTGCGAGGCCGGCTTCCCGATCTCGTCCCCGGGCGACTTTGAGGCCGTGGCGGCCATCGCCAAGGAGATTGGTCCGCTCACGACCAACCGCAAGACTGGTCTCCCGATGACGATTGCCGGTCTGGCGCGCGCGACCGAAAAGGACATTCAGCGCTGCTACGACGCCGTCAAGCACGCGCCGTCGCACCGCATCCACACGTTTCTCGCGACGTCCGATATCCACCTCAAGTACAAGCTCAAGATTTCGCGCGACGAGTGCATCCGCCGCGCCGTCGAGGCCGTCAAGTTTGCGTCGAGCCTGACGCCCGACGTCGAGTTCTCGCCCGAGGACGCGGGCCGCAGTGACCCGGATTTCCTGTGCGAAGTGCTGGGCGAGGTCATCAAGGCCGGCGCCACGACGCTCAACATTCCCGACACGGTCGGCTACACGGTGCCGGAGGAGTACGGCTCGCTGTTCAAGTACCTGATTGAGAACACGCCCGGCAGCGACAAGGCCGTCTTCTCGACCCACTGCCACAACGACTTGGGGCTGGCCACGGCCAACGCGCTGGCCGGCATCCAGGGCGGCGCGCGCCAGTGCGAGGTCACGCTCAACGGCATTGGCGAGCGCGCGGGCAACACGGCGCTCGAGGAGATCATCATGACGCTCAAGACGCGGCCGCAGCACTTTCCCGTCTACTCGACCGTGGACTCGACCCACATTATGCGCACGAGCCGCATGGTGTCGCACTACACGGGCATGGCCGTGCAGCCCAACAAGGCCATTGTGGGCGCCAACGCGTTTGCCCACGAGTCGGGCATCCACCAGGACGGCGTGCTCAAGCACCAGGCCACGTACGAGATCATGCTGCCCGAGTCGGTCGGTCTCACGGAAAACAAGATGGTGCTGGGCAAGCACTCGGGCCGCCACGCGTACGGCAAGCGTCTCGAGCAGTTGGGCTTCACGGACCTCACGCCCGAGCAGCTCGATTACTATGTCGACAAGTTCAAGGTCCTGGCCGACGAGAAGAAGGTGGTGACGGACGCCGACATTGAAGCCATCGTGTCGGACCAGCTCTACAAGCCCGAGACGTACTGGACGCTCACGTCGGTCCATGTCACGGCCGGCAACCGGGTCAAGCCCACGGCTACGGTCACGCTTGCGTTCAAGGACGGCTCGGAAGTGAGCGAGGCCGCCATGGGCACCGGACCGATCGATGCGATTTACGTGGCCATCAAGCGTGCGACCGGCATGACCGACATGAAGCTCAACGAGTACTCGGTCAACAGCATCACGGACGGCACGTCGGCGCTGGGCGAAGTCACGGTGCGGGTCGAGGCCGAGACCGACACGGTGGCGTCGCCGGGCGATCTCGTGAACCCACAGACGGGCGTGGCGCGCAACCGCCAGTACGTCGGCCACGGCGCCAACACGGACATTCTCGTGGCGTCGGCCACGGCGTACGTGAACGCCGTGAACCGCTTGCTGGCGGCCAACGAGCGAATGCTGGCCGGCGACAAGAACGGCGAGGCGCGAGTGGAGGCCCATTAGGCGAGCGCATGAAGGAAATATACACCCCACCCACACATGTTACTCCTCTCTCATAAATACTGTAGACGATTAGTTAGACACCGGCGAGATCCAGTGCCTCGAGCGACCGAGGGATCGCAATGTCCTGCAGCGCCTCGTCCATGGCATCAGCGTCGTCGCCTGCGTCGCTCGCATCCAGCAACGTGCGGGTGCGACTGGCCTCGTCGAATTGGCGGATGATAGCTTCGGTCTTGTCCACTTCCGTCTCCCACTTGAGTCCCTGGACACTACAGCACCGCATACAGTCGTTAGAAACATGCCGCTCGACTGGCGCGCATGCATGTACCTCGTGATGGCGCCTCCGTCGGCGCCCGTGGCGGTCTGCACGTCGAGGTCCGGCTGGTGAATGATCATGGTCGGGTGCTTGGCGATGCGCAGGCCGTTCCAGAGCCACTTGGGGACGTCCGACGGCACGACGATCTCTTCGGAAAACGCCGAGAGGTACTCGGACTCGTCTTTCTCGATGCCGTGGTCGCGCGTGAACCGGCAAAACTCGGACACGGTCACCATCTTGGTCCAGTTCTGGAGCTTGCGCAGCACCATGATGATGATGCCCGTGACGTTGGCGCCGTCGAGGCAGTGGATATAGAGCGGCAGGTTCTCCTGGTTGATGAGCAGCTGCAGGATCTGCGCCACGATCGACGGCGACACGGTCACGTTGTCGGACGTAAACTTGTCGGCGTAAAAGTGGTAGTTCGTGATCTTCTCGTCGGCGCAGAACTCGTGCAGGTCCGAAGTGGGCGGCTCCGGGATCACCGACACGATCGTCTTGAGCTGCAGGCGCCGCAGGAAGCGGAAGTTCTTGAGCGTCGGGTACGAGCCGCGGTAGAGCTCGTGCTGCACCGAGCTGAAGCGGAACGGCGGGATGAGCGCCGGCACGTTCGCCATCGTCATTGCCGCAATGTCGGGATCTGTTGGGGGAACATGTGAAGGGGTCATCACAATGTTCTTAACCGGTTCCTATCAATGGTAACGCTATCACAACATTTGTGGAAACCCTAAAACCCCAGGTTTCGAAATTTTCGGTTTTCAAAGTGCCAGAGAGATGTGCCTTCAAGGGGAGGGGCTATTATTAGAAGCGATCTGTCCGCTGTCGTCGGTCCCGCTGAGCGACACTGTATTACGGCATCGCCATTGGAGCTCCTCGTCAATCTCTCGACACGCGCCGCACTCTCATCACGCGTCACGCTCTCTCTCTCTCTCTCTCAAGCAACGACCCAAGGCACCATGATCGTCATGATGAACGCGTCCGACAACCCGTGGATGGTCGCGCTGCTCGTGTTCGTGCAGGTCATCGTGCCGCTGCTGCAGTCGAACGCGGCCGACGAAGACGGCGACGCCGTCATCACGGTCGCGCTCATGTTTGTGCTCGCGCTCACGATCATCGCGTTCTTCAAGTTCTACGGCGTGATCCGCCAGATGGTCATCATGCGCGGCACGAGCCCGCACTTGACGTGGCGCGAGTTCATCCAAGAAGCGCAGGCGCGCGACCGCCAGCGTCGCGAGGCCATGGCCTCGGCCAGCGCACGCGGCGCCACGGCCGCACAGAATGCCGAGCAGTCGTTCAACGACATTATGCGCACGATCCAGGGCATGCCCATGGAAGAATTCAAGACGCCCGAGGAGATTCGCGAGGCGTCGATCCACGAGCTCAAGGACCGACTCAAGCGGCGCGGCGTCGAGTCTGCTGGCTGCGTCGAGCGCAGCGAACTCGTCAACTTGCTGGTCGACTTTCGCGGCGGCCCGACCAATAACGACACTTGCTGTATCTGCTGCGAAGAGTACCAGTCGGGCGATCTCATGCGCTTGCTCAAGCGCTGCAAGCACGAGTTCCACTTGGAGTGTCTGGACAAGTGGGCCTTCACGTCGGTCAACGCCGACCGCAAACCGGTCTGTCCGCTCTGCAACCAGTCGCTCGACTGAAAGGACCGAACCAGAGGGTGTCCCTCCAGCGCCCTCTATCTCTGTGGTGTGTTCGCCTGTGCGCCCCTCCGTCACAGGCAGCCAAGCGTTTCTATTTAAGTCGAGATGCATAAGACGGATGTGATCTACTTCCAAAGAGAGTCTCGGATGAGCGCTCTCTACTACACACGGTCAAGGCTCTTGCTTCATCGGAAAAGGTCGGTGAGGAGAAGGAGGTCGACGCGTCTGCGGTTCCAGTGCAGCAAGAGTGGAGCCAGGAAGAAGAGAATCCGTCACAGCGTATTTTCAATAATGTCAAAAGCAGCCAATAACCAATGAAGAGTCTTGGTCCCACTGGTTTCTCTTGTATGTCCACGCCACACAGTGGGCTTTGTTTGGTTTGGCGGTAGTTCTCTTCCAATCACAACGCAAACTCCTTCGAGGTCGTGAGCGTGAGGCCCTTGGCCTTCATGTCCTCGAGGAATTTCTGTTCGCATCAGACGATGACATGAGTCTCCGTTCCCATGCACCCAGTCGTGAAAGGTAAGAACGAAATGTACCTCTCCCGCTGCCTCAAAGCCCGGCACGGGCGACGCACAGTCGGTCAAGATCACGAGATCTCCGAGTCGGTCCTGCGGCCACGCGTCCACGAGATCGCGCACCGTGTAGTTGACGCAGTGCGAGAGGGCCTCGCCGCAGATCACGACCTTGTCCGCATGCTTGAGCACGTCCACGAGTCCCTGGTTAAGACTGCGACAAAAAGCTAATGAGACGAACGTCCCTGCATAATCTTATCTATGGAGCTTCTCGTACCTCGTGGAGGGATCATGCGGGAGCTCAAACTCGGCCCGCAGCGCCGAGTAGTGCTCCGTGAACGAGTTGCTGCCCTTCATGACGTACTGGATCTGCTTGAGCGAGTGCTTGGTCCAGTCGAGCGCCGCGGCGTGGACATTCTCGACGATTGCGTGGCCGCGCGTGCCGATGATGCAGTGTTCGGGCCAGATGCAGAGCGTAAACTTGCCGCTCTTTTCGAGCGACTGCGTGTACGCGAGCGCGTACTCGTGGATCTGCGGATCGCGCGGCTTCCAGACGCCGTCGACAATGTCCTGCGCCGTGATGAGCGTGAACGGCGCGGGCGACTCGCCCTGCGCGTTCTCCCAGAAAACACCGTGGGCCACGTGATAGCGCTGGTGCGAGTCGAGCGTCATCACGACCTGCGCGAGCTGCGCCTTGTGGGTCTGGATGAACGCCGCGATGCGCTCGGCGTCGTCGTTCGCCGTCGGGATCGCGAGCGAGCCGCCCGGATGGAAGTCGACCTGCTGGTCGATCACGAAGAGGCACAGCCCGCCCTTGGGGATCCCCGCCGCGTGCTTGGCCGCGAGCGTCACGTCCGCCATCCTAGTGCTTGGCTGCTTCTATTTAATACGACAGGGACAATGCGGGAGTGATCTGCTGATCTGCTGGGAGATGACAGTGTACCCACTCTTGATAGAGTTATAAACCGACTTCATAACGACTATAGGTTCCTAACTCATACCCGTGTCATTGTGTGGTTGGTTATCGACGGAGTGAGACCGAGATCAATGAGCGTGACGCGCCTCGCCGCGACCGCGACGCGGCGCCGCTGCTCGACGCTCGCGGGCCAAAGTGGCGCCGCCAGTCTCTACTCGTATGGTGTAGGCTACCTGGGCTCGCTGGGCACGGGCTCGTACGATGATGTCGCAGAGCCGACGCGTCTCGAGAGCACGGCCGGGCTCGCGATCAAAGAGCTCTCGGCCGGCTGGGCCCACGCGGGCTTTGTGACGCAGGACGGCCGCGCGTTCACGTACGGACGCACGCACTCGTTCAGAGATGTGATCCGCGCGACCAACATGCAGCGGGTCGCGCCGTGGTTGCTGTCGTCGCTTAATAATTTCACGCGCCGCGGCGGCATCGATACGCTGCTGCCCATGGAACTGGAGCTGCCCGAAGGCGAGCGCGTCAAGAAGATGGTGTGCTCGACGGCCCTGACGGTCCTGCTCACAGAGAGCGGCAAGCTCTTTACACTCGGCGCGAACGCGTATGGGCAGTGCGGAAACGGCCAAGAAAGCGTGAGCGTCGCGCAGCCGCACCACGTCGTACTGGGCGACGACGAGCGAGTCGTGGACGTCGCGGCCGGCTACCAGCATGGCCTGGCCGTGACCGAGGCCGGCAACGTCTTCTCGTGGGGCAAAGGTGAGCGTGGCCAATTGGGATTCGGCTCAGCGAACGTCATGTCTCCCCACGAGATCCTCGCGCTCAAGAACCACAAGGTCGTGCGCGTCGACGCCGGCTTCAACCACTCGACCGCGGTCACGAAAGACGGCGAGCTCTTTGTCTGGGGGAAGCTTATGAATCCCAATGGCAAAGAAGACGGTGGACAAGGCGACCAGGTGATTCCGCGGCTCATCAAGACACGGGAGCCTATTCGGCTGATGCAGTGCAGCCACTTCCACACGAGCTTCATCACGGGTGCGTTTGAGATGTTACTTTCTATCTACTAATAGGAGTGGCTGCTAATAGTCTGTGCTTATATCCATGCAGGCGACAATAAGCTCTGGCTCGTGGGGCGCACGCCGTCGGGCCGCAAGGAACAGGACGAGCGGCTCGTGCGAATGTCGTCCGAGATGCACACGAACCCAATCCAGATCTCCAACAACTGCCAAGAGCTTGAGCTCAGTCAGGTCCACAAACTGGGCAAGGGCGTCGACAACATGACGCTGCTCACGCAGGACGGACGTGCCTTTGAGTGGACGTTTAGCAACGGCATCCAGCGCGTCCCTGGCACGGCCGCACTGGGGAAGGTCCTCTCGCTCGAGGGCGGCTTCCGCTACCGCCTCGTGCTAGCCAGTGACAAGTGACTTTCAACGACCGTAGAAAAGAATGCTTGATATACTATTCTCTGAGGTTTAGAGATTCGTTTCCTATCGTACATACAAGTTAGATCTCACACTCGTCGGTTGCGACCAGCACAGGCGTGATGCGTCGGCGATGCGCGAGCTGCGAGTTGGGGCTCATTTCGAGGAGCTCACTCAGCGCGTCGTCCGGAAGCGACGCCAGCGACAATTGCTCTTCCGTATGGTCGACCTCGGCAAACGACTTCGTATCGAACGCAACAGTCTCACTGAACGCCTGGAGACTCTGCGCCTGCGCTTGCTGCTCCTGATCGAATGGCGCCGTGGGTGGATCATTCAGGTTGAGCGGACTCGCAAACGGCGAGGCCTCCCTACTGCTGCTGCACTCGTCTTGGTCAAACGCGAGGTGCTTCTTGGTGGTTCGGGTGTGGGCCATCTCGCGGTCCAGCAGGTCAAGCAATTGCGTCGGATCGTCGACGGCCCAAGCGCCACTCAGATCCTCGCCTTCCACCGCATCATTGGTCTCCACGCACCATTGGTACGAGACCTCGGCGATGTACTCGTCGTTCTTCATCTTGCCAGACTGTCTCCAGATATCCAAACACGTCACATTCTGGTTCCGCCGTGACCAGCTCTTGATCACGCCGTCGACAGCTTTGGCTGGCGTCGCCGAGGGCACGAGTTCAGGACTCATGACCGTAGTGTCCTTTTGGAAAAAGTGGAGTGTGGCCTGTGCGTCCACGAGGGATCGCACCTTAGCCCATTTCTTGGTCATGTGGTCCAGCACGTCGGAGACCTTCTTCGTCGAGCTCAGCTTGAGCTCAACCTTGGGGTTGCAGCCGCAGCGTTCGACCACGGTTTTCGTCTGTGTGTCGCGCGGCACCATGCGGAGCTTGATGTAGATCTTCTTGCCCGACGTCTGCTGCGGCGTTTGGCTCAGCGAGTCGTGCTTGTGCTTCTTCGAGGCGTTCCCCACGGTCGGCGTCACGAAAGATCGCTGAGAGGAATGTTCTCCATTGGAAGCGAGTGGCGGCAGCGGTGTGCCGTTTGTGAATGCGTGATACAGTTCCACCGACTGGCTGCGCGGACGCTTCTGGCCAGAGACGGAGAGAGGCTGCGCTGGCTGCTGCTTCGAGTGCTTCTTCTTCCGCACAACGGGGTGGTGCACGACCGGCGTTGCGTTGGCTTCGACGGGCGCCAATTGGTAGAGATACGACGGCAGACTCGAGTGCTCGAGCGCCTCTCGCAAGAGTCCTTCGAGACTCGGCACTTCGTCCGCTTCGTCAACCACAACCGCGGATTTTGCCTTCCGCATCTGCCGGCGGCTGCGCACGATCGACAGGAGCAGCTCCTGTGCGAGTGGCCTTTTCTGCTCGTCCGTGGCGTCATCAATCTGCTCCATCTCGTCTCGCTTGTGGGAATCGTCCAACAGCTTGTGCCAGCACCACAATGCGATGCGGATCTCGTCGGGGTTCAGCAGATCGATGTCGTGGGGGGACACGACGTCCAGTAGATCCGTAATCGCCTGCAGCATCGTGGTGTAAAACGCCTCAACATCGTGGCTCGTCTTGGTGAGCTTTTCGCTCACGGCGTCAAAGCGCTCGAGCAGCAGCGTCGCAAACTGCTCGGGCGTCGGCGTCGCGATGGACCACTTGGGTTTAAACACGAGGAAAAACACGTTCTGTTCGTGGTGCGTCCACTGCGTGAGCGCGGTCGAGAGCGTCGTGGACCGCAGCCGCCGGCGGCGCATGCGGTTCGTGGGCGTTGGCGTCGCCACGGCTTTTGTGAAGTCGTCGTCTGGGAAAGGAATGGCGATACCGGCACTGGCTGGCTCGTTGGGTGCACTTGATGCTTTCTTGCGCAGCGGGAGACTGGTCGTCGCCGACGGGGTGGGGGATTTCGCTGCACTCGGGGTCTTGGATGTCCTGGGCGAGGGCATGGCCGTCAAAATGGGCGACAGATCGTCGGGAAACGCGGCCGCCGAGTCGGCCTTGAGGTCGTGCTGGGTGGCGGCCTCGTCCTCGTAGTCAAACGACGTCTCGCTGAGCATCGGGAACAGCGTGTGCACGTCGTGGTCAGCGTCGTCAAACGCGTGGGCGACGTGCCGCAGCGACTCTTCCAACGACGCTGTGGAGTGCCTGGTCAACGCCAACGCGGCCGGCGGCGGCGAGAGGTCGTCGAGCCACATGCCCGCGTCCAGCGGGATCTGCGAACTCTCGTGGGGCATAGTACTCGGCGCTGTCCAAGTTCACATGCGTGAGTAGAAGCCAACAACACCAGTCTGTTGGAAATTACCAACTCACCTCGTTGGGTTGGAATAAGAAGGCGAGCGCACAGGCGTGGGGGAATGGCCAATTCGGCAAATGAGACGTCGAACGGCGCGTTGGAAGTTGGCCGAAGCGCCGCGATCTGCGCCTGTGTTGCGGCGTTGTGTTGGTCGTTGGTTCTCTCCGCGCACTCCCGCCCAACTCTCCTGTCTCGCGGGTTTTTGCCCATTCAAAGACCCAAACTTGAAGGGTTCAAGGTCGTACTTAGCGGGGAATGCGCGCCAAAATTACGACGCTTTCGATTTTCAACCAATCAAGGGCAAGCACGAGCGGTTTTGACGAATCAATCGACATCAATCATTCTAACCTATACCAGTAGATCAAATGGCGGCATTTTGGACGAGACTGACCAGATGGGGAGAGATGGCGGGGAGGTCACTGATAGGAACAAATGCTATTCTTATGCGGCGGCACTAAAACAGTAGGTCAGGCAGATGCTACTGGAGGTGAGCTTCGTCCTCCTTCCCACCGCAGCTGAGACGCTGGTGGTTTACAGCCACTTTTCGCGCATGGTGTAGACGTAGCTCTCGGGCGTAATCCACGCCTTGGGCTTGAACTGCGCGATCTCGTCGATGCGCGCCTTGATCTCGGGCGTGATCTTGTCAATGAACTCCATGGCCTTGAGGTTCTCGTCGAGCTGCGCAATGCTCGTGGCGCCCAAGATCACGGTCGACACGTTTTCGTTCGACGCCACCCAGGCGATCGCGAGCTGCGCCATGGAGCACCCAATCTCCTTGGCGATCTCCTCAAACTTGATGCACTTGGCAACCTTTTCGTCGAGGCCCCGCGAGAGCATGTCCTTGTAAGCCGGCAGCGAGAGACGCGAGCCCTCCGGGATGCCCTTGTTGTACTTGCCAGTCAGCACACCCGACGCCAGAGGCGACCACGTCGTGAGACCGTACTTGTACTTCTTGTACAGGTTGACATAGTCATAGTCGACGCGCGAGCGCTCGAGCATGTGGTACTCCGGCTGGTCCATGACCGGACGCGCGAGGTGGAGACGGTCAGCGATCTCGCAGGCCTCAATGATCTCGGCCGAGGTCCACTCACTGGTGCCCCAGTAGAATGCCCAGCCCTGCGAGATGGTGAAGTTCATCGCGCGGACGATCTCCTCAATGGGCGTGCGCGGGTCCGGACGGTGGCAGAAGACGAGGTCGACGTAGCTCTGATCGAAGCGCTTGAGCGCAGCCTTGGTACCTTCAATGATGTGCTTGCGGCTGAGGCCGCAGTTGTTCGGGCCGGGCTTGGTGCCAAAGAAGATCTTGGTCGAGATCACGAGGTCTTCGCGGGTCCACACACCACGCTCAACGCCCAACTTGATCACCTGGCCCATGATCTCTTCCGACTTGCCAGCGGCGTAGGCCTCGGCGTTGTCGAAAAAGTTGATGCCGCTCTTGTAGGCGTGCTCCATGATGGAGTAGGCCTTCTCGACATCGAGCTGGTTGTCGAACGTGACCCACGAGCCGAACGAGAGCGTCGAGACGAGCAGGCCGCTGTCGCCGAGGAAGCGGTACTTCATGTTGTGCGCGGGGGCGGCCATGGTTGCAGGTTCGGACTTGCGAGCAGATTCCAGAATGCGCCCAGCTCCACCGCCGGCAAAAAGATCTCGAGAGGCGAAAAGCTTCGGCGGCCATCGGAGCTTGTCGCAACCAACGGGCACTACGTAATCCTGGATAAGACCAACAGTCCTGCCAAGATCTGTGCCATCTTCAAGGTTCCATCCGTAGGTTGGATGGATGGATGGATTACGTTTACGCGTTGGACTTAGCTAACCTAACCGAAACTAGGCGCCGTAGCCTCCAGGTTAGAGTGACGTCATGTCACTCCTGCGGGGTGTTTCTGCACTCATGGTTACGCTTGGCCTGGGGGGTTACACTCTTCAGTGTCCGGTTTCGTCTGATCTGCTCATGCACCATAAGCTCCCTCCAACAATCTTTCGCGCAACATAATCGTGTCCCAGTCAGTTCGAATGGAACCACTTTTTTGAGGGCTTGGCAGAGAGGTCCTCCCAACGTTCCAAGTTTCTCCGCGCATCGCCCCCAGAAACGCAGCGCAGCCGCGCGTTCGGTACGTACTGTACTGGAGTACCTGCACAATCCAACAAACGCACCTCGTCACGCGCGCACGCAACCAACGTTGGTTCGGTTCCAACGCCCACCATTCAGAACTGAACCACCAGACAGACCACCTTCCACCAAGAGAGCGAGAGAGAAGCGAGACCTCTTCGTCGAATACGTCATGAGCATCAACGCGGCGTTCTCCATCTTCAAGCCCAACAGCAACTCGCTCTACCGGAACCTCTCCCATGCCGACGATGGCGAACAGACCCACCCGACTCAGAACCAGATCGACACCAAGTTCCGCGGCATCTCCGAGGACGTCGATGAGCTCGATGACGACGACGACCCCGGTCTGCGCGACGTGGACGACGATGTGGGCTTGCTGACTGACCAGGTCCGCGAGCTCACGGCCGAGAAGGCGGCGCTGGAGGCGCGACTGGAAAAAAGTGACGCGCGCGCGAAGCGGCTCGAGCGCGAGAAGAAGGCGCTGGTCGAGGCCCAGAAAATCAGCGCCGACCGCGAGCTCTCGGCGCTCGTGTCGGAACTCGCGGCTGAGAAGACGCAGCTGCAGGCGGAGAACGCGGCCATGCAGCAGCAGATCGACGCGCTGACAAAGGAGATCGCAGCAGCGAAAGAGAAAGCTGAGAGCGCAAGAGAAAAGGCTGAGGCGGTCGCAGCAGCGACTGAGAAAGCGAGAGAGGAGGCGAGAGCCGAGGCGGACAAGCTGAAAGCAGAGGCTGAAAAGACGAAAGAAGAGGCCGACGCGCTGAAAGCAGAGACTGAAAAGACGAGAGCCGAAGCGGGCGAGCTGAAAGCAGAGGCTGAAAGGACGAAAGCAGAGGCGGCCGAGCTGAAAGCAGAGGTCGAGAACGTGAGAGCGGAAGCGGATAAGCTGAAGGCGGCGGCTGACTTGGCACGAGCTGAGGCTGCAAAGTCCGGGCTCGAAGCAGAGACGGCGAGAGCGGAGGCAGAGGCAGCGAAAGCCGAGGCGGCGGCGGCAAAGGCCAACGAGAAGCCCGAGGTCGACGACGAGGTCGTGGAGCTCATCAACGAGCTCACGGCCGAGCGCGACCGGCTACTCAAGAACAACGAGAAGCTCGAGCGCGAGAAAGACGAGCTCCAGCGCCGCCACGATGAGCTCGAGTTGCAGCCGCGCGTGGACGACGAGCTCGCGACGCTCGTGAGCGACATGGCGACGAAGAACGATGTGCTCCAGAAGCAGAACGACGATCTCAAAGGCGAAATCGAGGAGGTCTACGATCTCATGGACCAAATGAACGACCACGTCGAGTCGCTCGAGCTCCACCAGCACTCGCTGCTCGCGTACGTCAACAAGATCTACAACGACATGAAGAACCTCAAGCGTCGCGGCGTGTGGCAGAAGATCGAGTACGACAAGGAGCGGCAGCTGCTGGTCGAGGAGCTGTACCAGTGGAAGCGCCAGACCGAGCAGCTCAAGGCCACGGAAAAGGACGCACTCGAGGCAGCCCAGGCCACGGCCGCGTGGGAGGCCGCGTGTCTGAACCAGACCATCGAGCAGCTACAGGGCGAAATCCTCGTGGTTAAGACCGAGCTCGACGAAGCAAAGGAAGAACTGTCGCGACGTGGCGGCAGCGCCGAGGAAGCCGCTGAGACGGAGCAAATGCTCGAGGCTCTGCAGGAGCTCGCGCTGGATCTCAAGAACCAAGTGGACGAGAGCCACGCCCAATTGGACGAGCAGAAAGAAGCCGCCGCGCAAGAGATCAAGGAGCTGCAAGATGCGGTGCGAGAGATGAAGCAGCGGGCGATCAAAGACGCCGTCGCGCACGACAAGGAGCGGCACCAGCTCATGGAAGAGCTACTCATGTGGAAGAACCGCGCGCTGGAAGGACAGTCCGAGTCGAGTGCGACGCTGAGCGCGACGTCGACCGACGAGGGAATCCGTGAGGAGCAATCCACGGACGAGAGTGACAACCAGGCGGAGAACGATGCGGTGGCGAAAGCAGCCACGGAAAAGAAGGAAAAGAAGAGCGCGGTGGAGGAAGAGGGATTGCGTGCGTCGGAATCAGCCAACCAACTCAATACCATCACGGAAGAAAGTGAGGGTAGTGGCCATGCGGCCAAGTACTTGGAAGACGCCACCAATCAACTGGACTCGCCCGGGACCAAGGCGCCTGGACTGAGCATCACCGACCTGTTGGAAGACGACGAGGACGGCGACGAGAAGGACGTTGTCGCGGAGCCGCTGTCGTCGCCCAAGGAGGATGAATCGTTCTTCAGCAGTATGCTGCGGTCCTTTTCGTTCCGCGCTCGCGCTGAATCCACTTCTTCCTCGGCTCCAAGCCAGGAGCCAGAGCCAGCGCCGCTCGCACGGTCCCGTGCCGACTCGGGGAAGTCCCTCTCACGGTCCCGCGCCGACTCGGCGACGTCCTTCTCTCGGTCGCGCACCGAATCATCGGCGTCGACTACGTCGAATCCGTCGGCCACGAAGCGCAAGGTCAAGGCGACACCGCCGCCGCCAGTCACGCAGTACACGCGCAACGATTTTCTGCGGCAGCAAGAGCCGGTGCGGATGAACTCGTTCAAGCACTTTTTGTGAGCATAGCGAACTCGTATTTACACACACTGTAGCCCTCGCCCACGGCACCATGAGATTAACGAAAGGGGAACACGTTTATGGCATTGTTACTGTCTCGTCAGCACTTACTTTCCATCTACTATCCACGCATGAGAGGGAAGGCGTTGTTCAGACGCTGCCGTCACGCGCTTACGTCCACTTGGAACGCATGCCGATAATGCGCGGGTCGTACTGCGGGATGTTGATCGGCACGAACTGCACGGCCTCGTCGATCTTGGCCTTGATCTCGGGCGTGATCAGGTCCACAAACTCCATGGCCTTGAGGTTCTCGTCCAGCTGCGCAATGCTCGTGGCGCCCAAGATGACGGTCGAGACGCGCTCGTTCGCGACGACCCACGCGATCGAAAGCTGCGCGAGCGTGATGCCGAGCTCCTTGGCGATGGGCTCGAGCCGGATGACCTTCTCGACCTTCTCCTGGAGACCCGGCGACAGGAAGGCGCCGTAGCCCTCGAGCGAGAGGCGCGAGCCCTCCGGGATGCCCTTGTTGTACTTGCCCGTGAGAATGCCCACAGCGAGCGGCGAAAACGTCGTGAGACCGTACTTGTACTTCTTGTACAGGTTCACGAAGTTGTAGTCCACACGCGAGCGCTCAAGGATGTTGTACTGCGGCTGGTCCATCATGGGGCGGTGGAGACCGAGGCGGTCGGCGATCTCACAGGCCTCGATAATGTCGTGCGAGTGCCACTCACTGGTGCCCCAGTAGAAGGCCTTGCCCTGGTCCACGAGCCAGCTCATGGCGCGCACGGTCTCCTCAATGGGCGTGAGCGCGTCCGGGCGGTGGCAGAAGATGAGGTCGACGTAGTCCTGGTTGAGGCGCTTGAGCGACGCAAGCGCGCCCTCGATGACGTGCTTGCGGCTGAGGCCCTTGCTGTTGGGCTTGTCGCACGTGCCAAAGTAGATCTTGGTCGAAATCACGAGGTCCTCACGGGTCCAGACGCCGCGCTCGACGCCCATCTTGATGACCTCGCCCATGATCTCCTCCGACTTGCCGTTGGCGTAGCCTTCGGCATTGTCGAAGAAGTTGATGCCGTTCTTGTAGGCGTGCACGAGAATGTCGTAGGCCTTTTCGATGTCGAGCTGCGTGTCGAACGTGACCCACGAGCCGAACGAGAGCGTCGAGACGAGCAGGCCCGTGTTACCGAGGAAGCGGTACTTCATCTTGTGCGCGGGGGCGGGGGCGGCCATAGTGACTCTGAGTAAGGGAGGGAGGGAAGAGGAGGAGAGAGGCGACTCGGGGGTGCGTGGCAAATTCGCGAATGAAGAGGAATGAAGCCCACCGTCGGAGGCGAGTCCCAGCGAAAAGATCCACCACCCAAAAGCCAAGCAGATGCAGACCAGACGAGCCCCCTAATCAGGTGTTTTACGCCGCAATCGAGAGGATCTTATGATGAGGTATCTTCCCAGCTGGGGAGGTCCCCAACGCAACCCATGGGAGACAGAATGATGGTCAGATTCGAAAAGATCCCCCGACATAATGACATGTAGCTATCAAAGTACTGACTTCAGTTTACACTGTATCCCTAGACAGACATCGTGTTTACCAGCAACTCCTGGCCGCTCTTCTACAGCTCACGACCACTTGGAGCGAAGGGCTATGACATTCACAGTGACATTCACAGTGTTATCCAAGACGATTTGCAGTTGGGGATCATGATTGCCAACAACTGGCGTGCGGCCGCTCTTCTACAGCTCACAGCCACTTGGAGCGAGCCGCGATAATGCGCTCCTCGTACTGCGGCAAGTTGACCGGCTTGAACTGCACAATCTCGTCGATCTTGGCCTTGACCCCGGGCGTGATCTTGTCCACGAGCTCAATGGCCTTGAGGTTCTCGTCCAGCTGCGCAATGCTCGTGGCACCGAGGATGACGGTCGAGACGTGCTCGTTGGACGCGACCCAGGCGATCGCGAGCTGCGCGAGCGTGATGCCCACTTCCTTGGCGACGGCTTCGAGCTTGACGACCTTGGCGATCTTCTCGTCGAGGCCCGTGGACAACATGTTCTTGTACATCTCGATCGACAGACGCGAGCCCTCGGGGATGCCGTTGTTGTACTTGCCCGTGAGGATGCCCGACGCCAGTGGCGACCACGTCGTGAGACCGTACTTGTACTTCTTGTACAGGTTGACGTAGTCGTAGTCCACACGCGAGCGCTCGAGGATGTGGTACTGCGGCTGGTCCATGATCGGACGGTGCAGACCGAGGCGGTCGGCAATCTCACAGGCCTCGACAATGTCGCCCGAGTGCCACTCGCTCGTACCCCAGTAGAAGGCCTTGCCCTGGTCGATGAGCCAGCTCATGGCGCGCACAGTCTCCTCAATGGGCGTGCGCGGGTCCGGGCGGTGGCAGAAGATGAGGTCGACGTAGTCCATTTCCAAACGCTGAAGCGCCGAGTTGGTTCCCTCGATAATGTGCTTGCGGCTGAGACCAATATAGTTGGGACCCGGTCGCGTGCCCATGAAGATCTTGGTCGAGATCACGAGGTCCTCACGGGTCCAGACGCCACGCTCCACGCCGGCCTTGACGACCTTGCCCATGATCTCCTCCGACTTGCCGCCGGCGTAGGCCTCGGCGTTGTCGAAAAAGTTGACGCCGTTCTTGTAGGCGTGCTCCATGATGGAGTAGGCCTTCTCGACATCGAGCTGGTTGTCGAACGTGACCCACGAGCCGAACGAGAGCGTCGAGACGAGCAGGCCGCTGTTGCCGAGGAAGCGGTACTTCATCTTGTGCGCGGGGGCGGGGACAGCCATGGTGATGGAGGTGCAGAGAGCGAAGAGAGAGATAGGTGGCGAAGGCCGCTGAAGTCGAAGAATGAGCGAAGGTGAGCCCGTGGAGTTGAGTGGCGAGATCTTTTCTCTCCTAATGAATCATCAGTGATGATGCGATCGACTTTGTTAGCATCACGGGTTACGCTGTGTAACCGAACCTAAGCGGAACTTCAACATGGAGGAGCTCATTTGATGGATTCGACTGCAAGCATCATGGGCAGCAGCACGCACAAATGCGAAGAGCCTCCCACGCCTCCCTCACGCATTCTGCTATCCTGCTGTAGTGGTTTGGCTCCAACTCCTGAGTGCAATATGCCGGCCAATTATAGCTGCTGGATCTGAGTCGATGGATCCTCCGGTTCTGACCCTCGCACATCAAGCTGAGAACCAGACTGCGAAGACCGACCTCGCGTCGGAGCAGTGGGCTTCCGACCCGGTGGCGCCGCCGTCAGATTGGGCATTTGACCGCGCACCGATCGGACCCCCTCACGAGCAGCCATGTACACGACCAAGGTGCTTAACAAGAACATCGCCGGCAGCTACCTCACGATCGGCGATCCGTACCGCGACCCGCACCTCATCGACGGCAAGAATGGCCGCCACAAGGGCAAGCAGCTCATGACTGTGCCAGCCAAGAACACGTGCAATGGCGTCGGGTACTTTGACAAGAAGACCTACTCGTCCGATCCGCTCCAGGACAAGACCATGTATCTCAAAACCGAACCCATGGACAAGCGCAAGTCGGGCTTTGGCTCCAAGGACGCGAGTCGCCGCGACGAGTTTATGAACCACGTGCGCACGGAGCAGTATCGCGAGACGCTGGTCAAGGAGATGGAGATCGTGGACAAGCAGAAAGATGCCCAGGGCGACGCGGCCTTTGAGGAACTCGAGGCGTTGAACGCGCAGCACAAGTTCCCCGAGGGCCTTTCGGATACCAAGCACCTCTACGACATTGGGCGCACGCAGACGACCGAGTTCAACCAGAAGTCGCACCGCGACACGTTCTACACGGTGCGCGTGGGCAACTCGCAGTACAAGCGCAACAACGGACCGTTCATGCTCACGTCCGAGCTCATCGGCCAGGGCGCCGACGATGTCTCGAACAATCGACCGACGCCCAAGGGCGCGAGCACGAAACAGTTTTACGATCGCAGCCATCTCCACGGCGGCGGGCAGTGAGAAGCGAGCCTTCAGTACAGTTGAGCGAGATTATAATCTCACTTCAATTATAATCTCACTTCGTCTGATTCCCTCGTGCTACTGACATGACCTTGTCCCTGGATATCGAGCCTCAGGGGTTCCTCGTCATGTTGACACCAGAGTTCCAGAAGCTCCCACATCAAGAGGTCACTAAACTCCCCCCGACGATCTCGCAGCATGAAGCCCCAACGCCGCTTCGGCTCGGGCGACGCCAACGACACGGACGAGACCGCGAAGCTGGCGCCGTCGTCAGCGGCGCCTCGCCAGCGCGTGCCGCGTGCCGGCGCACACTCGGCCTCGCGGAGCGGCGGCGGGCTGCTGCGCGTGCCGCTCTTTCTGCTCATGGTCGCGTTCTTCGCGGTCGGCATCGGCTACCACGTGTACCAGTTCTCGCTCTCGATGCCGCAGTACGCGCCGCTGCGCGAGCTATTCTACAACAAGACCATGGTCGAGTTCTCGACCAAGTTTGGTGCGTGAGGGGGAAAGCGGCGGTCGCTCCGCAAACTCACTGGTACTGATGGACGAGTATGATCAATGCTATTAGGCCCGTTCACGTTGGAGCTGTTCCCGGAGCACGCCCCCAAGTCGGTGGCCAACTTTCTCAAGCTCGTTGAGAAGGGCTACTACGCGGACAAGGCCGGCTTCTACCGCAATGAGCCGGGCTTTCTGCTCCAGGGCGGCGCGTTCCTCTTTGACAAGCCGCCGCCGTTTGCCAACGTCCCCGTCGAATACAGGTCCGTGCCTTTTCCTGTCGCTAGTGACGGCTGCATTGTTCTCATCCCTCTCTCTTTTGCTCGTGCAGTCTTCCCAGTACCGAGCGCATGGTCGTCGTGGCGCGTGGCCAGAAACCCGACTCGGGCAACGCCGAGTTTGCCATCATGCTGACGGACAACTGTGCGTATTTTCTATCGGATTATGGTCCCCATGCGATCCAAACTGATCCCTTCAATGATGTACAAATGAACAGCCATCATGAACCGACCTGAGGGCAGTAGCCCTGGGTACACGGCGTTTGCGCGCGTCGTGCGTGGCTGGCACACGATCCAGTACATCTCCAAGCGGCTCCGCGAGGGCTTCCTCACCAAGGACGATGTCGACCGCCAGGTCCTGTTCGACAAGGTCCAGCTCGTGGAGCACCTCACGAACGACAATGCCGAAGCGAAGCGCCGCATTGAAGAGCTCATGTATGGCATCGAGACCAAGCACGCGATCACGATCGTCTCGGAGCTCGACTGTGCGCAGACGCGCGAACTGCAAACGCTCTTCCACGACCTCAAGGCCATGACCCGCATTGAGGAGATTGGCTACTCAACGGCGCACCCGTACGAGCACGAGGCCATGCAAGCGATTGCCGGCACGGCCATGCTGCCACTCGTCTACGTGAACCAGAAGCTCGTGGGCGGCTACGACGAGATCAAGCGGCTCGAGCAGACCAAGTCGCTGGCCAAGATGCTGGAAAAGGCCGGCGCGCTGGCCGAGGGCGTGGCCATGGATGCGATCCAGCGATACCCACTGGTCGTGTTCAGCAAGTCGTACTGTCCGTACTGCAAAAAGGCCAAGGGCCTGCTCGCCAACCTGGGCGCGACGCCGCAGGTCTTTGAACTCGACCTGCGCGACGACGGCGCCGCCATCCAGGACTTTCTCTTCGGCTACACGGGCCAGGCGACCGTGCCCAACGTGTTTATTAAGGGCAAGAGTATTGGCGGCTCGGACAAGACGGCCGAGATGCACAAGAGCGGCGAGCTGCTCGCGAGGCTCAAGTCGGCCGGCGCGATCCGGGGCTGAGTCTGAGCTGGGCTGTTTTGTGCGGGCGTGGGGCACACTCACTTGGGTTTCTTAATCCGATTCTGTCCGAGTGACCGACTGCCATCATGTCTGTGGGTACAGAGGCTGCAACTATAATGACGAGATCTTCCTCTCTCCTCCATTCACATCCAGCATCCATGGGCTTTGAACCTCAAGTCGCTACGTGATACCCAAAATATAGAATCCAATTGTGGAAATTCCAGAATCAGACTGTGTGGTCCACTCTACCCGCTCTAAACTGGGGAAAGTTTCCCACGCAACATTGACGGGAGAGCATGCTGCTGGCGGCGTATCTGGACCTCGTGGCGGGCGCGCTCGCGGCCAAGAACGGCGAGTCGCTCGCGGAGCTGCTCTCCGTGTCGCGCGGCCGCGCGCCCGTGGAGCTCGCGTCGCTCTCGGTGGACCACATTGCCTCGATTTGCGGGAGCAAGCTCGGGCGGTTCCCGGCCTTCCTCGACGTCGTCTCGGGGCTCGTGCTGGCGCGCAAGCACCTCGCGGACGGCGCGTTCGGAGAGGCCTACACGTGCCAGATCGGCTCGGTCATCAAGTTTATGGAGATTTTCCGCGGAGAGACCAACTGGGTCGTGCCGTTTCTCCACGTGCTCACGCTCGACACGCGACTCATCGCCGCTCGCGTACGCCCTGTGGTATATGGTTAACTTCTATGCAACGAATGGCTCATGCGTTCCGTGTACCACAGGCGGACCGCGCAGCGTCCGATGAGGCAGGCGACGAAGTCACGGACAGTCTGCGCAGCGCGGAGCAGCACCTGAAGAAAGGGTTCTCCATGGCCGCCAACGACCGCGCGCCGCCCGAGCACAACAAGAAGCTCGGCTCGCTGTTTATCGTGAACCAGCTCTTCAAGATCTACTTCAAGCTCAATATGATCCACCTGTGCCGCAATCTGATTCGCGCCGTCGAAGGCCCCGCGTTCCCGTCGTTTGAGCTCTTCACCAAGAGCGACCAGGTCACGTACCAGTACTACGTCGGCCGCATCTCCATGTTTGAGGACCAGTACCACAAGGCTGAAAAATGCCTCGACTATGCCTGGAAGCACTGCCACAAAGACAACATGCGCAACAAGCGGTGCGTGAGAACGCGTGGCGCACTCGGGTGGATCTCCAGGACTGACTTACCATCTGCCTTTTGTTATCACAGCATGATCCTGCGCTTCCTCGTGCCGGTCAAGCTGCTGTTGGGCGTGATGCCGTCGCCTCAGCTCATGCAAACGTACCAACTTGACGAGTACTCGGGGCTCACGGAGGCGATCCGCGACGGCAATTTGCTGCGCTTCAACGAATACCTCGACCAGTACCAGGACAAGTTCATCCAGCAGGGCGTGTACTTGCTGATTGAAAAGCTGCGGCTCATTGTGCTTCGCAACCTGTTCAAGAAAGTGTACGTTGTCGTCGTACACCCTCCATGTTTGATCTGATTGACGTCTTTGCTGACGGCCCATTTTTTGTATATTCTCCAGATACCTCATCCGCCAGAGCCACCAGCTTCGCTTCCGAGACTTTGAAGCGGCACTCGAGGGCATCACGGGCCAGCCCACAGACATGGACGAGGTTGAGTGCATTCTCGCCAACCTCATCTTCAAGGGGTACATGAAGGGCTACATGTCGCACCAGAAGAAAGTGCTCGTCGTGAGTAAGGCCCAGCCGTTCCCGCAGATCACTGACGTCTCCAGTTAGAGAAGAAGTCGCTGCACAGACTCTTGTCTCAATCAGCACAAAAAGACCAGCTACACGTTCATCCCAGCCGCCATTTTGTTTTGTTCGGGTATTATTGATGGACCATCGTGCGCAGCATCGCCTCCAGCTCGGCGCGGCGTGCGCGCTTGTAGTCGTCCACCAGTTCCTCTTTGGATCTACCTTTGGTCTCGGAAGCTCCCACCAGCTTCAGCAGAGACGCCGACTTGACTTCCTTCGGAATATGCGGCGGTGGATATTGCGTGTGTGCTCTCTTGAGTGTTTGTGATCCAGCAACCATACTTGTGCTTGCTGGATGGCGAGGACTATCCTGCTTGTCGCTACCAGGCGGAGTCACCAGTGTTGGATAGGCGGTTGGGCGCTGGTGCACAGATTCCGATTCCGGTGCTACAGGAATGGATCGGGGTAATTGGGTAGATTCCTTGGTAGATTCCTTGATGGCTCCTGCTTTCGACGTGGCGTTCTCTTGGGCGGGAGAATTGGAGCCGACTCGAACCGGCGGAGGCACGACCACGAGATTCTTTCGCAGCACTCGTTCCACCGCCCAGGATCGTGTCACTGGGGAAGATTTCCCTGTGAAGAAGGCGTTTGTTAGATACCCTGGCCTCCAAGGCACTGCAACAGTGCTCGTGGGCGTACCGACTGGCGCTGGGTCGCTTCCTTTATTCGTGCTGCGGGTGGTGTCGGCCTTCTCGACCATTGGCAGGCTATTAGTGCCTTTTCTGTTTTGCGCCTCGAGCTCCTGGAAAGAATACCAAAACACCAGCGTATCAGTTAACTGGTCAATCGGACGCCACGTCGGGAAATATCTACCGCTTCGAGCATCCAGTTGAGGCGTGCTTCTTTGTCCTGCAGACGATTCACCAGCGTCGAATACTCCTTCTCCTCTGTGGAAATCATGTCTCTATCATCTCCACGGTCGTCTTTGAGGCCTGGACGTGGTCGAGGCGGTGGCTGCGGCGTCGATGGCAGAATCCGCGAGGAATCCGCTTCCCCATTCATGTCACTTGCTGCAATTGATTTGGATACGGTCTCTTCCTCTGAAAAGGGTCGCTGGCCAGAGGCGAGAATCTGCTTGGCTGCTTGGTGCTGAGGTGACGGATCGGTGCCCAACGCAGCGCTTGGCTTCTTTGCCGGCTTGCCACTCAGTCGATCTCCGCTGGTGTGATACAGATTCCCGTTAGTGCGTGGAGTAACACCAACGCCTTTTTGATTGATAACACTTTTACCGTTCCATCAGCCGATTTCGCTCCGAGTGCATAAGCAGCTCTTTAAGCCGTCGATTTTCCTCCAGCAACGCGGCGTTCGCGACTGCCGCACTGTTGTTGTCCGCAATCTCCTGGTTGCGGCGATGCGCCCTCTTGAGTAGATCGCGGAGGCGATGAACTTCCATCTGACCACACACACTGCGTCAGTACCATTGAACCGATTTCATCCGGCATCCACTACCCACCCGCATGGTGTGGATTTGGTTCTCGTAGTATACGCGCTGCTCGCCCACGAGCGGCTCATTGGCGACTATTCTCCGGCGCAACGGGCGGCATCGCAGAGACTTGAGTCGCTCGGCAAAGCGAAGCGTCGCAAAGCTCTCCTCGAGGCTTTCTCGCGCAGGGCTGATCGTCACGATGAACGCTGTTCGTCCCTGGCCTTGAAGACAGCTTTGAAGCAAGCGTGTGAGTACAGAGTTACGGTAGGGGACGTGGGGACGCTCTTTCTGCGTAAGTGCGAGCACGCAGTTTGTCAGTGCCGAAAGGCTTTTGTTGATAGACGACAGCTCGGTCGCGTATCGGTCGCTCAGATCGCTTCCGCTGACGTGCCATTTCTCAGATCCCCTGGGGAAAAGTATGTGTGAGCATCTCAACCACAGCGTGCGTACTCAGGGGGAGCGAGCAACTCACGCTAGGTCGACGAAGAACAGCCGGGAGAGTCGGCTTTTTGTTGGCCCTGCGTTTGGACCAGGTTGAGTTGACTGCGGGTGTTTGGGACTGGTCGATCCTTTCACAGGGACTGACAGAGAGGTGGATTCGGCAACGTTCTTCCGTAAGGTGACTTGGAATATTGAGTGGCCTCGGCTCGAATGCTGGTTGTACAGGTTGTCGCGGACCTCACGGTTCATGGAGCCCTGCAACCAAGTGATCAATCAGTCCTACCATATCGTCCCCGACAACAGGCACTTGCTGAAGGTACCTCCCGAAACGCGCGCAGCATTTCCGCACGCGAACTGATTCGCCTCGATGTGAGACCGTCAACAAACACCGTTCCATCTAGCTTCTGGCGGATGTGGAGACTCGGCGCCTCTTTTGTCGGTTGTGGACGATTCCATCCACTGCGCGTATCGTGGGGGCTGCGATGTGTCGAAGCTGACGCGTTGAGAGCAGAGCCACCATCGTCGGCCGACAGAATGTCGTAGATTTTTTCGTTGTAGATCTGTCAATACAGTCTCAGATTTGATACTAGTAGACCGGATCGCCCGTTACACGACCCACTCACCTCAACGAAAGAGCAGTACACAGTAAAAGAGATGTCTGGTTCATCGCTCGACGCCTGTAGATCGATTCGGTCGAAGAGCCTCTGAATCCCGCGCGGGACGACGCCGTACTTTTCACTCATCGTGAACGACCCATCATCACAATTATTGACTTCAAGCACCTCGCCGCGGTGGGGAAGACCACTCATTGCTGCAGACAGCTCACCCAAGTGTGAGTTTGCCAGCAACCGCGAAATCACATGTAATCAGCGATGCGTACTGTGGGTCTTGCCAGTTCCGGTTTGACCGCTGCGTGCAGTTGGTAAACAGCACCGTTAGCATCGTCGGAACTAATGAAACAGTCAAAGTCACTCACTAGGCAAACACACTGCAGTCGAATCCAGCGAGCAAGCCGTCGATGCAATCTCCCAGTGGGACACAACAGGCTCAATGATGCAATAATCGCCGGAAGTGTGAAGGCAAGCATTAACTCACCTTCGACACTGTGGAAAACTTCATCTTGCGTGGCACTACCACTAAACACAGCGTCGGCAATGAGCATTTTGATCTGCCCGTTCTTTTCCCACGTCACGCTCTTTTCGTGCACGGATAATGCGCTCTCTGTTGTCGGAATCGCGACGCCAAACGGTGATGAGAACCCACCACCGTGCTGTCGCTGCCGTCCGGGAGCCCCTTCATCATCGTCCCCACATGTTCCACGTGGGGTCGACCATGGCTGTTCACTCTTTTGCAGTGGGCGAACGCGCACCACGACTTTGAGCTTTTCTTCAACTGCCGAAAGCTCAGGATCGTCGTCCGTTTTTCTCATTGTACCCTCTTCCCCGTCACCAGCGTCGCCTCGAAATCGGGAGTCCTTCTTTGGTGATCGAGCGCTTTCTCGAAGACGTGGTGATGTGTCGGTGCTTCTCATGTTGCATGCCGTGCAGCGTCGTATCGCTCGCCAGACGCCAATTGACTCGACTCACTTTAAATAGCATTTCAAAATGGGTGAATTGACTCAAATCGTACACGTCAATTCTTGGTACCACCCGTTGATATCCTGATTCGTACTGCTCGTGTGTGTTCCGGATGAAAATGGAGCTCGCTCCCTCGCATCATCTTCGTTATCTATGACAGAGAACACGTGTCTCGGTCAGCTTCGTGAACCATCGCTGGAGCATCATCAGAACACAGTTCTTTCGTACACAACAACCACTGAGAGTGACTTTCTTGCCACTACCGAGCGCCCTTAAATCCCGTAGTAGACCTTCGAGTGATGATAAACGTGGCGGGGTCTCCTTTGCTCCGATTTGCCGCACGAGCGTCGACAGCACTCGAATGACCAGCTCATCAAATGCGCGTGGGTCCGAGAGCATCGCCGCAGACACAATGGCATAGTTCTGCTCGGAATGCAACATGTGCGACTGCAACAGCTCCTTTTCTGAAGAAGACATGAAAGCAACCATACGTGAGTACCATTGACCAGGGAATCCCGACGCAAATCCCCCTTCCTACCTCGAGCGTCAAACTCCTCTTTGGCCGTCGCTGCGATCCGCTGAAACACCTGCAGTGCCTCAAGGTCTTCCACACCTGTCGTGCTCTCTTGTATGCACTCGAGCGCCTTGCGAATGCGAATGCGGTCGAACACGAGCGACTCGTTGGAGGGGTCTTCGACCCACGGCTGGTGGAACCGCTCGCAGGTCGCTTTCAGACTCGGCTTTGGCACTTCGAGCAGCGGTCGCAGGAGACCGACAGACTCGTGACCGCTCTCGGCTGGAATAAAATCCTTCTTCGCAGCCATACCTGCGAGTCCACTGATGCCGCTTGCACGGCCTAATCGAAAGAGCACGGTCTCGAGCTGGTCACCGAGGTTGTGGGCAACAAAGAGGCACTTGACGTTGTGCGCTCGACACGCGTCCGCAAGCCGTTCGTACCGAAACGACCGCGCTTCCTCCTGCAGCTTGCTCTTGCGCGGCGTGCCGTTGCGACCGCGACGTGGGTCGTCTTCCTTCTCCCAGTTGCACTCCATAGTGACGTGCCGAACGCCCCATTTGCTCGATGCGATGTCGCCAACGTACCGTGCCTCGTCGCCACTCTCTACACGCAGCCGGTGGTCCACCGTGATTGCGAGCAGTGGCGTCTGGACGTTGTGCGCGTCGAGATATTCCTTGAGAAGCAGCATTAATGCCATGCTGTCGGCGCCACCGGACAATGCCACGGCGATGGGGAACGACTGAGGCGATCGTGCAATCCAGCCGTTGTTACTTGAAGTCAAGTGGGGGTTCTCCTTGCGCTTGTAGAATTCGTGGAGAATCTCTTCGGACACTCCAACCGCACGGAGATGGTGGGCGAACTCGCTTGCCGTCACGGCGCTGTAGCGAGAATCGGTCAAGAACGTCCGTCTCGCTGCGAGGGGTGAGTGTGCACCAAGTAAAGAGCTTTCAGTAGTCGCCCCGATGCGGTGGTGGCCGTGGGTGGCGCCGAGAGACCGCGGTAGCAAGGCGAGTTGTCGCCATCGGAGCATCGTGTAGGAGCCGCTTTCGTGTGGGCGCGAGAAACCTTTGATCCAAATATTGTGACATGTGTTGCTTTAGTGACATGTCACTATTGAAAATGGTCAATCTAACGGGGGTGTAGCCATCTTTGTGGCAAGATCGGTTCAACCGACCTCGCCCATGACTTCGAGGACGAGAGACCAACAGGCTCACTTATGATGGAAGTCGGTGGCTGCATCGCGCCACCTGCAAGAACGAGTGTCGGCGACTGCGTCAGTTGCGCTTTGCGGGGTCCCTGAGTGTGGTTCTTAGGACGTCATGGCGGACGAGCTAGTCAAGCAGAAAGTGGAGCTGCTCGCGCAGCAGAAAGCCAAGAGCGACCGCATCCACGAGCTCCTCAATGGTGCAGTGTCACCACCTAAATGCAGTCGTCGATGTACCGACTGAGCGGTGGTTTTATTGTTGACAGGACCGGGCGGCTTCAATGAGCACTCGCGGAAGACGTGCAAGAATCTAGAGGCAGCGATCACCGCCTCGAAGCGACCGGGCTTCTTCAGCTACTACGAGCCGCCTGACCAAGTCAAGACGCTAGTGAGAGGCGGCGAAGTGGAGCGACTGCAAGATCAAGTGGTCTCCCTTCAAAAGCAGATCGACCAGCTCTCGGAGAAGATCGACGCCCACGCTCAGATCATGCTCAGCGGCATGGCTATCGGTCCGCATGGTGAAACCCATACTACGTTAAGTAGCCCCACCGTGCACAACATGAAACAGTGGTTCGCGACCTACGGCGTGCCAAAGCAAGAGACCAGTGACTCGTACACAAGCTTCTCGCCCGATAAGAAAGTGTACGGCGGCACGTCTCACTACTCGGCGTTCCGGTCGCAGGCAAGCACCATGAAGAAGGGAAGGCTCACAAAGTGATTGTCAAGAATATTAAACGCATTGTGTGGGTGTGTTTTGAATGTGGTGCTATCGTTGTGGGTATGTGGATGGGAGAGCTTTGCATCAGCGCGCTTGTCCATTCGCTCGCTGGGATCCATCGCGCAAAGGCGTCTTCACGCCAACTCGCTTAGAACGACTTGTACTTGCCGAGCGCCTCGACGTTGCGGAAGTCCTTGCCGGCGTAGCGGGCCTTATCGCCGAGCTCCTCCTCAATGCGGAGCAGCTGGTTGTACTTGGCGAGACGCTCCGAACGGCACGGCGCGCCCGTCTTGATCTGGCCGGCGCTCAGACCGACGGCAAGATCAGCAATGAACGAGTCCTCGGTCTCGCCACTGCGGTGCGAGGTCATGATGCCCCAGCCGGCCTTCTTCGCCATGGTCACGGCCTCGATACTCTCCGTCACGCTGCCAATCTGGTTCACCTTGAGCAGCAGCGCATTGCAAGCGTTCGTCTCAATGGCGCGCGCGACGCGGGTCGGGTTCGTGACAGTGAGGTCGTCGCCAACAATCTGGACGTCCTTGCCGACGCGGCCCGTGAACTTGATCCACGAGGCCCAGTCCTCCTGGTCGAACGGGTCCTCAATGGACACGATCGGGCTCGTGCCCTTGCACTTGGCGATGAAGCTCTCGTACAGCTCAATGAGCGAGTCGACCGGGATCTTGTCCTTGTCGGCGGCGTTCGAGTTCTTGAAGTCCAAGTTGTAGCGGCCGTCTTCCTTGCCCGTGTAAAACTCCGAGGCCGCAACGTCCATGCCGAGCTGGACCTTGTCCGCGTAGCCCGCGTTCTTGATGGCCTCCTCAATGAGGTCGAGCGCCTCACTGTTCTCCTGGATGTTGGGCGCAAAGCCACCTTCGTCACCGACGGCCGTGGCGTCGAGACCGTAGCGGCCCTTGATCACCTTCTTCAAGTGGTGGTAGACCTCGCAGCCAATCTGCATGGCCTCGGAGAAGCTGGCGGCGCCGACCGGCAGGATCATGAACTCCTGCATGGCGAGCTTGTTGCCGGCGTGGGAGCCGCCGTTGATAATGTTGAACGACGGCACGGGCATGCACGGCGTCGGGTTGCCGGCGAGGTCGGCAATGTGCTGCCAGAGCGGCACCTTGCGCGCGGCGGCGCCGGCCTTGCAGACCGCGAGCGAGACGGCGAGAATCGCGTTGGCGCCGAGCTTCTTCTTGCACCAGCCCCACTCGTTCTGGGTGCCGTCGAGCGTCTCGACCATGTACTTGTCGAGCTCGCTCTGCTCCGTCTCGTTCTTGCCAATGAGGGCCGGCGCGATAATGTCATTGACGTTGGCGATGGCCTTCTGGACGCCCTTGCCCATGTAGGCGGCGCCGCCGTCGCGCAGCTCGAGCGCCTCGAACTCGCCCGTGGACGCGCCGCTGGGCACGGCCGCGCGGAAGAGACCGTGCTCGGTGGTGAGGTCCACCTCGACGGTCGGGTTACCGCGCGAGTCAATGATCTGGCGGGCCTTGATGGCGATGATCGGCATGGTGGGAGAGAGAGAGAGAGG
>JAADXL010000188.1:0-46072 GCA_023337755.1 Pythium aristosporum
CAACAGGACAGCGACGAAGAGGAGGAGGGCGACGGCGAAGAAGAGGATGAAGGAAGTGACGAAGAGGAGGTCGAAGTGGAGCAGATTTACTGGATGGACGTGCTCAAGGGCACGCCCAGGGGCTTGCGCAAGCACACCGACCGCACGCTCTTCCTCTGCTACCCTGATGACTTTGAAGACAGCAGCGAGTCCATGGCACTGCAGGCGCTCCACAACTACTCTGGTGAGTACGTGATCCACGTGGGCGAGCTGTTTGGCCAGACGCTGTGTCTGCCGGGTGCCTGGGGCCGCACGTCGTCGTCCGAGTTCCAGGTCCACCTCGCATCGGTCTACCACAAGATCCTCCAAGTGCCGCTGCCCTCGTGGCACTCGAGCCTCGACTCGCTCACAGTCTGGAAACGCACGAAAACGTCGATTATGGATAACTCGTTTTACGCGTTTATCCCTGAAAACGAGCGACTCGACTTGGTCGCTGCGTGTGCGAGCACGCGCCACTTGCTGGACGATCCATCCAGTCAGTCACCTCAGGCTGCCACGCCAGCGAAGCGGAAAGCTCCGCGTTCGCAAGACAAGCAAACGCCAAAGAAGGCTGCTTACGGAAAGGACGAGACCAGCGGCAATGCCAACAAGACCAAGAAAAAGCACCGGAACCGTAAGCATCGAAAGAAGTCCTCCACGGCCTAACAGGATAAAACGAACGAACATGGTATTGGAGACCTTTCCCTGGAAAACTGCTTGGCTGTGTTGCTCCTACGCACCTCTCTCTCTCTCTCGCCAGGTCTTTTCTTTTCTAGGTGTTGTTCTTGTTGCTGAGCAGCGACTGCGACTCGGCGCGCGTGTACACGGACGGCGGCGACGCGCTCAAGAAGCTGCAGGACGACAACCGGCGGAACCGCGAGTTGACGCGCGTGCCGCAGAAGTAGACGACCAAGAGCATGGCGCCGAGGCAGACGCCAAAGGCCGTGAACGGACTAAAGAGATTCATGCCGACCGGCAGCGCACCGCCGACAACCGAGAGCGTCGCGACCAGCAGCGCGTACGGCATGATACTACGAATGTGGTTTTGCAGCGGGATGTGGGCCGATAGCGACGTGAGAATGGACGTGTCGGCGATCGGCGAGCACGTGTTGCCAAACACGGACGCGCCCATGATGCTGCCAAAGCACTGGAGCAGGTTGTCCGTGTCGCCGTTGCTGATGGTAAACGAGAGCGGCGCAATGATGGGGAACATGATGGCCATGGTGCCAAACGCACTGCCCGTGGCGAACGACACGATAAAGCATAGGCAGCACGCGATGGCCGGGAGGTAGGCCTTTTCGATCTGGTCGCCCACCACCGACGCAATGTACGGCGCGACATTGACCTCGCCAATGACAGTGCCGAGTGCCCACGCCAGCACGAGAATGAGCGTCGGGTCGATAATGTCCTTGACGCCTTCCATCCACGCCTTGGTGGCCTCGTCGAGCGTCACGATCTTCTGCGCGAGCAAGAGCACGACGGCAATGACCCAGCCGGCGGCCGACGCGCGGATAAGCGCCGCGACCGAGCTGCAGTTGCTCAGAGCGTCCAGCACACTGTAGTCGCCGTCCGGGTCTTGCGCGTCGAGCCGCGAAAAGCCGTCGTAGATCATGCCGCCAAACGTGAGCGCGATAATGCTTACGAACGGCAGCACGGCGTTCTGCCAGCGCAGCGGCTTGCGCGTGTCCGGCTCGAGCGCACCGAGTTCCGACCGCGGGCTGTCGCATGGCCCCATGTCGAGCGGCGTGTAGACGCCGTCGGCATTAATGGGCGACGTCGCCGCGTCCTTCTCGAACTGCACCATGGGGCCAAAGTCCTTCTCCGTGATGATCGTAATGAAGATGAGCCCGATAAAGAGAATGGGGAAGAACCGGAAATGGAGACACGAGAGACACGTCATGAACGGGTCCCAGTCCTTGAGCCCGAGCGCTTGGAGCTGCGCGGCGACGTAGCCAATTTCGACGCCAATCCACGAACTCACGGGCGCCATGGACGGCAGGCACACGCCAATCGTGTGGATAATGGCGGCAAACTTTTCGCGGCTCACGCCCGTTTGGCTCAGCACTTGGCGCAGCGAGCTGCCGATGATGAGAATGCACGAGTAGTCGTCAAAGAAGATGAGCAGACAGAGCAGCCACGTCGAGAGCTGCATGCGCAGCGACGTGGTCATAAACTGCTTGGCCAGCAGCGCGAGTCCGTGACCGCCGCCGCCTTTCTGCACGACGCCAATTGTGCCACCGAGTACGATCGTAAAGAGCAGCACGCCGGCGTGGCCGTCGTCGACAAACGCATTGACCCAGTACTTGTCAAACGTGCGCAAGAAGCCAAAGAGCGGATTGCCCTGCTCCACGATCGTGGCGCCGACCCAAATGCCCGCGAGCAGCGCCACGAGCACTTGGCTCAGCGCCGCCGACACGGCGAGTGTCACGAGCGGCGGCAGCAGCGAGATCCACCCGGGCGTGACAAAGACCGAGCTCGTGAGCGTCGTCATGAACGGCAGCGTCGTGTTGTCCTGCGTGATCTCCATGACAGTCGTCGTGAGGTCGTGCGCGCCGTACTGGTCGATCTTCAAGCGGTCCACGGGCACTTGCCAGTGCGTGCGAAAGTTGCCGTCGGCGTCCATCGTGTCGAGCGAGCCATTGCGCAGCAGCGCGCCGTTCTGGTCCTCGATGCTGAAGAAGAGGAAGCGCGGGTAGAGCGTGCCGTTCTTGAGCTCCTTGAGCGCGAGCGTCGCGGCGAACGGCACTTGGCGGAGAATCACGGTCGGCGTCTAGTCACAAGAGAACCAGTCAGTCAACGCTGCATCTCGGCCGTTGCGCCAGAGGACGCTGTACGTACAAGGAGCTCCACGGTGGTCACCGAGACGACGTCTTCAACGGCGAACGCTGCGGAGAGGCACGACGCCAGCAGCGCCGCGTAGCTGGCGAGGCGCATGGCGAATTGCATGGATGGCAGCGAGGACAGCCTTTCCCTTTTTCCTCTTCTTCTTCCCGTGTCGGCGAAGACAATGGCAGTCGGCGTGCTTCGTCTCTGCCAGTTGGCGCCAAATAAGGTGAGCTCTTGGACTGCGATGTACCGTGTTTTGGAACTGATCGCACCACCACGCAAATCAAGGGCGGTGCTGACTCGTCCGAAAAGGACGAGCAAGGTTTCTGAAGTTGTTTCAAACGTTAACCACAACCGTATACTTGTTTTAAACCGTTAAACCTGGTGTTTGTATTTGTGGAAATACAACATACTTAATAAATACATTGTATAAAACAGTGAACCCATATCTAACGGTGCCAAAGATCGAAAAACCCCACCCAACGAGAAAAAGCAAAGAAAACGAGCGAGAAGCTTCACGCGTGCGAGGCGCGGCTCGCACTCGGCCGGCGCGTGAGCATGGGCATGAGATTGGTCCACCGGAACATCTGCGCGAGAATGCACGTGGAAAACCACACTGTGACGAGCACCGAGATCGAGGCTTCCGAGCTGAAGAAGCTGAACAGCTCCGCCTTCTGGTAGAGCGGTGCTGTGAGCTGGCCAAACACGCTGATGATGAAGCTGTGGAAAAGGAGTGGCAGTGAGTGAATGGTAAAGGTTGGTGCGCCGTGGCTAGAACGTACAGCTTGTGGGTCGCGTGGTAGACGACGCTCGACCAAATGATGTAGCACGAGTTGCCCTGGATCCAGCACATGATGATGCGCGAGCCCACGAGCAAAAGCGTGAAGGCCGCGAGCACGTAGAGCAAATGAAACTCGCGCGTCTCGACCACCGCATAGCCCGATCCCTCGGGAATGACGTCCAGTGCGTCGGCAATGATCATGGGCCAGTACCACAAGGCCCAGAGCATGCCCGTGACGGCCGACGCCAGCAGCGTGCTGTGGCTGAACACAATCTCGAGCGCTGTGTGGAAACATGCTCATGAGTCTTCTATACAAACCAGTGGCGACGAGCGGCGATGCCAATTACCTGGGAAAAGCGATCCGCTCCAGCCGACCTCTTGGATCATGGCCAGCAAGAACCAACTACAGCCTACGGAAGAAGCGAGACCGTCAGCACGCGAATGGGACTTCCTCTGAAATCACATACTAGGACGGACCGATCGAGCGTTTGCCCATGGAGAGACCGAAGTCGTACCGCTTGGGCGGCAGCGGATCCCAAAAGATACCGAGGATGGCAATGTAAAAGACGTAAAACACGAGGCCCGAGTCGAGCGCCTCGACGTCGTTGAAGCTAAAGACCATCTCGAGCTCTTGCACGAACGACCGATTAAACTACAGAGGGGGTAAGGAGTTGGGTAGACAGTCCGCGATGGGTGGAGCGTGTACTGTACGTACGGGGTTGACCATCCGTGTGGCCGCCGTGAAGGAAAAGGCCGCAAGTTCACAGAGCACGGGGATCGTGTAGCTGAGCAGCGACAGCCGCAGCATCGCGCGCGTCGGGAAGCACTTGAAGAGGTGGTGGAACGGTGGAATGTTCCAGTGCGACGGTGTGTTGCAGGCCTGAAGCCGCTGGTCGGCAACTGCAGGAATGGTGTATCCAAGGGGATTCAATCAGTCTCTCTCTCCAGTCCAGATACCGTAGACGGATCTCATCTCACGTACTGTAGCGCAGTGAGAAGGACGCGACCGCGGGGCTCACAAGCCAGATGCACCGCGATAAGAACACGATCGGGCTCTGCGCAGGGATGCCCCACTCCTTGCAAAACACGAGCGCCGTGAGCGAGAGCACCGTCATGGACGTGGTCGTCACGAGGTACGCAAACACGGCATCGCGGTACGCGCACAGCACGTCCGAGCTGAACATGCCGTGGAAAAAGTAGTTGCTGGAGCCGCGCCCGTTGCGGTGGTGCTGGTGGTATTGGTTGGGCGGCTGGATGAGCGGGTAGTACTCTTCCCAGATCGTCCCGCGGCCCTCGCGCCGCTTGCCGTCCGCGGACGGCGCGACCCCGGCCTGGGACTCGTAGACCGTCCCGGGCTTGGTGCCCGTGCCGGCGGCGGTCGGTCCGTGTCGCTTGCCCATAGCGTTTGGTAGAGAAGACGGGGAGTGTTCTCGCGTGGGGAGAGATGCACTTCCGTATTCTTTCCCGCGATGGAACGTGTGAATGATGGAGCGCTGATGGCGCCGATGACGAAAGCGGCTTCAAGCTGAAGCTGGTCGCGCAAGCTCTCGGATTCCCGGCTGTAGCAAATGTCGAGAATGATACTATTGACAGATATTTGCGGATTTTTCGACGATGATAATGCCATCAGTTTTGACGGGGATTCAACTCAGACTTCCCTTCATCCCAACCTCTATGATTTGATTATTCTGTTATATCGGATAGTATTCGTCAGGAGATAGAAGATTCGGTCCACCCTCCTGGTTTCTACGAACCTGGGTAGTAGTACCCGCAATAGTGGCCCACAATAACTCTGGTTTGTTGCACCGAGGTTAGGGTAGATCTGTTGATCAATTCATCCAATCAAATCTCTTCTTTAGCAATATCCGTCAATCATATCGCTAATTCATCGGATAATTGAAGGTATTCAGCACCCAAATGGAGCTTCTCCTAATGGTTCAATCAACCCGACGAAGAGCTCCCATCCCATTACGCCACCGCGATGCCCCGACACGCCGGCAAGCCACTCTCCATCTTGCGGCCGACAGCAGAGTGCTCTCCGTCCGTCCGAGTTCGATTTCAATACCACCTCCGTCACCATGGGCCGCGTCACCCCCGCCGCGGGGCTGCTAATGTTCGTCAACCTGGGCTTCATCATCGCCGGGATCATGCTCATCAACTTTGCCACCGCCCTGAGCGAAACGGGCTGGCTCGACGCGCTCGACCAGACTGACTACAAGTCGGCGGCTGGCACGCTCATCTTCTCGGTCATGTGTCTCGGCGGCGGCGCGATCGCGATTGCGGTGATCGGTATCGTCGGCGCCGCTGCGCGGATGCGCATTTTGCTCGTCATCTACTCGTTCTTCATGGTCGCCTTCATGATCGTCTTTGGTGTCATTGGCGGCACCGCATTCTCCTTCAACAGCAAGATGAAGACGTGGGAATCCAAGCCGTTCCCGGCCGAGCCGACTGAGGGCGAGTTTGCTGGCAAGTTCAACGAGATCTACTGCTACGCTCAGGGCGCCTACTTTTGCAACAACGCGACCACGACCGATCTCATCAAGATCTTCCTGCCGACTGTGCCGGCCGAGGCCGCCATGCTTCTGCCCAAGGTCTCGGGACTCAACTCGCTCTGTGCCGGTGGCCAGCTCGCAGCCCTGGGAGGCTCCGAGTCGGTCTGCAAGGCCTGTAAGGAGGCCGCCAAGTTTGCCAAGTTTGACAAGATCCTCGCGTGGGCAGACAGCAAGTGTCCGCGCACGGCCATGACCTCGACGTGGTGCGCAGCGTTCCTCCAGAGCGGCAAGGCCGGCGAGGTCTTTGTCAACTCGCCATACAAGCAGTGCCGCACCAACTTTTTGAACGTGGCTACGTCGTGGGGCAGCTCGCTGACGACGATGGGCTTCGTCGCCTTTCTCGTCTCGGCGCTCCTGCTCGCGCTGTCGTGCTTTGCGCGCCGTAGCCGCAACAATAACGACGAAGAAGTGCAGCACGGAGGCAATTTCAAGGCGTAAGCGCAGCGCCGAGAGCATGCCTGAGAACTACATTAAATCCCTCATGTCAGAAAGGCTAGCAGACAACAAAGAGTTGAGATCGTCCTCAGGAGAGTACTATATACTACAGCAGTGTACTCTGAGAACGCCCCTGTGCAATATAGTGCGTGGATTTGAAGACAACACCTTTAGGAACGCTTTGCTTGGAGTGGACAGGATTCATTGTGATGGGAAACGCCGTCGATACACTAGGGTCGCCATGTTTGTCTGCTCTCAAAATCTCATGTATAGTTGCGTCAGAGAATTGCGGATCTTGAAAGGTCGCGCTCCAGAGCCCAAGGCCTCAAACACACTCAAACACAGAATTACCACACCAAACCCAAGATGCTGCGTCCTGCAAGTGTCAAGGGCGTGATCCGGAGCAAGGAAAACGATGGTAACGTAGTCTTCTTGATGCATGCCCAGGCCCGTGGATTAAATATCTCACCTGGCTACTCGATAGCCCTTCGCTCTCCAGAGCTTGTCGACCGCGTGTGGGACGACGCCGTTGACGGCGCGTGGGCACCAGGCAAGGCGCCGCTGCCGCTGCTGAGTGCGTTCTTGCAGCACGTGCAGGACGAGGATGTGGAGCAGGCCGAGCAGACGGCGCAAGCGAGTGAGCAGGGAGCTTCCCGACGAAGTATTGCAGCATCTCTAGCCACTAAAGATTGGTGTGCTGATGCAGTTCTAGCAGTGGAGCCGCAGAACCGACTCGTGCAGGATCTCGTTGCGGCCATGAAGCAACAGTTAGCACTCGGTACGTAGCGTTAGAGTATCGGGAGCACAGAGCAAGAGACTGACGGGAATGGTGTACAGAGGATCAGCTTGAGTCTGAAGAAGAGAGCGAGGAGGAAGAGGAAGAGGAGGGAGAAGACGACGAAAATGGAGAGGAAGGTGAAGAGGACGAAGAGGAAGACGAAACTCCAGAGATCGATCGCGATGAAAAATGAAGCCACTCAAGTCTATGAATGTCATGGTGGGTAAAACAAAACACTAGTGTTTGTTTTCACTCTTGCTTTTCCTCTTCCTGTTGCATCATCACCCACGCGAAGACGACACCGACGATCATCACGCTGACCGCAAACCAGTACTCGTCCCACCACGCAGCCAGTGGCGACATTGGAGCGAGAGCGGTGGCCGTCGTCGCCTCGGACGAAGCCTCCTGCACCGATACTGGTGCCGAAGTCTCTTCCTTTTTCTCTACCTTCTTCTCCTCCTTCTTCTCTTCCTTCTTCTTTGAGGCCACCTTGGCGACCACGGGGGCGGGTGGAGTAGCAGGCGTCTCGCCCGACAGCTGCGCCCTCACCATCTCGAGCTGCGGCCATGACGCCGTCACGGGGTGTGACTCAATCTCGTCCATGAGTTCCTTCGCACGCGTCTTGTTGCCGCGTTTGATGTTGAGCACACACTGGCCCACGAGCGATTGGCACAGCAACTCGTCGCCGTCGGGTCCGTTGTACAACTGGAGCACCTTGACACTTTCTGCCAGGAGCTCGTCGGCGCGCACCAAATCACCTTTCGGTTGCTGCATCTCCCACTGCGACACACGCACAAGCGCGGACGATAGAAGCGCCCTGTTCGAGTCGTTCTCTAAGTGCTGGTCGCCGCGCAACACGGCGAGTGACTCATCGAGAAACGACATCGTGGCGTCATCGTCCTCGACCGTGCCGGCCGGCTGAACGACATACAGAAACGCATAGCGACGCAGTAGCACCTCGCGCATCTCGCGCAGCGTCGGTTCGTCCGGCTTAATGCTCTTGAGCGCATGCTTCATCGCCGCAAATGCGCCAGGAAAGTCGCCCTGGTTCGTCGCGACATCAGCGCGAATCACACTGAGCTTGGCAAAAAGATCGGCGTCGATACCTTCAAGTCCATCAATCTGGATCATCTCGAGCCCCTTCAAAATGTCATCCCGCTGAGAACGGAACTGCGCGTCGTCCTGCCAGCTCACGACCAGCAATAGCCCCGATCGAAGCAGTCCATTCAGTTGTCGCTTTTGACCGAAAAACTGGTACGCCTCGGCGAGCTTGCCGATGTCTTCCGGGGACAGCGGAGTCTCGGAAGTGATTCGCGCTTCCAAAATGGCCAGCCATAGCAACAAGAAGAGCACGTGCATGTCATCCTTCTTCTCGGTGACCGAAATCGGGAGTGCACGGTCGAGAATCGTCTGGAGCTTGTCGTATTCTTGCTGCTCGACGTACACTTTGCCGAGCACCGAGAGAATGTGGAGCTTCTCGTCGACATTTGTGGCCTTTTTCTCGACGCGCGTGAGATGCTTCTCAGCTTCTTCGTACTTATCCAACGCATAGCAGACGCGGCCAAAGTTGTGAAAGAGCTGGTTCTCTCGGTCCTGGCGGTTCTTGCACTTCGGGAAGAGCTTGGACGATTGCGAGAGGATCGTGTAGGCGTTTTTCACGTCATCGTGGCGCAAGTACGCGCCCGTGAGCCCCTCGTACAAGTCAAAAAGCCGCTCGTTCCACGTCTCGGGGTCCAGTTTCTTGGTCAGTTCGATGGCACTGGTGTAGTGTTTGATCGCATCGTCGTCCATGTTGGCCCGCGCATAGGCCGCCGCGAGGTTGCCGTGGATCAACGACGTGAGCTCGTGCTTGCCCAGTACGTTGGCCTGCTCCAACGCGGCCTCACACGTCTTTGCCGCCTCGGCAAAGTTGTCCGACTGGAAATGGCCCATCGCCGTCGTCATGAGCTCCTGGACTGATCACCAGCAGCCACTTGAGTAAGCCTTCTCCATACTCCTATGTAAAAGCCCTGGGTGCTGATACGTACTCTTCTGCTCGAGCGCGAGTGCGGCCTGCACTTGCTTCCAGTCGTCTTTAATGGCCTCGACGTTTGGAAGCATCTGACTAGCGACGCGAAAGTCGTAGTCGGCCTGCTGGAACGCGCCCATGCGCAAGAGCGCAAAGCCTCGAAAGTAAAAGACGCGGCCAAGAATCTGCGCCTGCATCGCGCCGAGCTGCTCCTCCGTCATCACCTTCTCCAAGTCGGGTTTGATCTCATTGAGAAACGCAAACACGTGCTCGCACTCGGGAGGGACGTCGCGCCACTGCTCGAGCTTGCTCATCGCGCCAAGCACGTTCATGCGGCACGAGATGACGAGATCCTTCTGCGTCGCCATCTAACAAATGGATACCAGTCCGATACCCTCAGTCCCTGCCACACAGGCACGAACAGCTCTCGTGAAAGTGAAGTTCCTACCTTGACTTGTGACTTGGTCAGGTGCACAAGCAGCCCGCGGTAGAGCCGAATGGCTTCGTCAAACTTCTCGGCCATCATGAGCTGGTCGGCCTGCTGCTTGAGCCCCATGAGCAGCCCTTGCAGGCGGCGCTCCGCCTCCTCGCCGATCTCGCCGTCGCTGTCGCCGCGCGTCGCCATCTCGCTCGGTCGTTCTCGTATGACCCGTGGCCAGCGCGATGCCGTTATCGAGGTTACGCTTTTCAGTCCTCCCGTAAACGTAACCACTGTGTAACCTGCTCCCTATACAGACAGACAGGCGTCCATCCAGGAAGCATGACAACAGGTCTCAATCACTTTGTATATTACTCTCGTGCTTGTGGCACTTGTGATGGAATAGGTGCTGTCGAGGGACGCTGCTGGCTGCGTCGTATGTCGCGCGGCCGCCACGACTGCTCTTCGATGGTCTGGAAGCCGCCCGTGCGAATGTGGACGTCCTCGCACTTGCGCAGCACGACGACGCGATTCCGATTCGTCTCTTGCTGCGAGCAAGGCCTATCAGTCCGGAGAGGTGATGGTCGTATCCGAGGGATCTCTTCCCTTTCACTCTGTCTTGGTGATGGCTGGGAGCGACGAAGAGTGGCAACGCTGTCGCTGTCAGACTCTTGATTGGATCGAGTCAGAGACCCCGACTTGACGTGAACTTGCGGCTTCACGAGACGGCTCGTCAAGCGCTGGCGCAGTGGTGGCTCCGACGCCGTGCCGGCGCTTCTCATCGTGCGTGGGTGGGGCTCTTCGGCGGTCGCGATGCGTGCGCTCAGGTGTCGTCTTCTGCAATTGGCATCCATCTTATCCCTCGAACCTCCAACATACTATATTTTCAAGATGGCTACCGAATGAAGTGCTAATTATCATCGTCTAGAAACCCTCTTATAACACATTCATAATATAAATGTATGGTAGACAGAAATGATATTCAATGTTCTCAAATATGTAATCGAGTATGAGAGGGTATGCGTCCGAAAGGGTCACGAGGGGATTGGCTCCCAGGCCGGATCGCCTTTGGCGCACACACGCGGTCATCATCAGCATCAGGACAGCGAGCACTATGCCGGCGTACAAGAAGCAGACGATCGTGGACTACACGACGGTGGACGCGCAGCAGGCGTCGCCCGCGCAGAAGCAGCTGCTCGAGGCCTACGAGGGCCGCGGCTTTTTCAACGAGAGCGTGGTCAAGACGCTCGAGGCGTACCTTGCCGAGCAGCTCGCGAACGGCTCGGTCGACATTGACGCCGACCTTGCGCTGCTCAAGCTCTACCTCGTGTACCCGACGACCGCGAACGTCGAGCACATCACTAGCGTGCTCGTCAAGGCCGTCGCGACGCTGCCGTCGGCGTTTTTCAGTGGTGTCTCGTCGATCGTGCCCGAGAGCTTCCGCGAGGTGAGTGGCAACGAGAAGAGACTTCTTATTCCTAGTAGTCAGTTGGCTCACGTGTTCCGTGTTTGTCATGCGAGTAGAATGACAACGTGAAGCAGATCTTGAGCGCTGGGTTCCTGCTCCAGTCGGCCCGCTTTGAGGACTTCTGGAAGGTCGACTTGGCGTTCGCGACCAAGGTGGCGGGCTTCACGGAGGCCGTGCGCGCGTACATTTTGGAGGCCATTAGCAAGAGCCACAGCGTCGTGTCGACGGCCGTGCTCAAGACGGTGCTCAACGTGTCGGACAAGGACGTGCAGGACATTGTCGCGGCCGAACAGTGGACGCTCGAGAAGGACCTGGTCACGGTCACGCCGAACGAGGACAACCAAATGCGACCGAAAAAGGTCCAGGAGACCATCGAGTTGGACGACGTCCTGAAGGTCGTCCACACGCTGTCTAGATAGAGTTTCGTAGTCTGAGCGCGTTGCTCCACAGGCATTCGGGTAGGTGTCTGCGTGATAATGGGACGGAAAGGGATCTCCTGAAATCGCACGCAACGCACTGTAAAATTTCGTGTCTAAGAATCCAAAGCTTGTCTATAGCTGCTCGACGGCGCCGCCAATCGTGCCATTGGACTGCGCGGCCATGACCGTGTCCATCATGCCCACGACGCCCATGATCTGCTTCTGCACGCGGAGCTCCTCGGCGATCTTTTCGTGGAGCTTGACAAAGAGCTGGTCAATGACCATCGACTGGCTCAGCTTGGGCGCGTACATGTCGCACACGAGCGTACACACTTGGATAAGCAAGGACGAGTACTTGGGGTCCGTGACGTACTTGATGAGGAACGACAGCAGCGGCTCGAGCGAGTCTTCGTCGCGGCCCGAAATCGCCCGCTCCAATCCGACGCGGAGACGCAGTTCCTCGAGCATACTGGCCACAATAATGGGCGAGCGCGTGTCGAGCGCTTCGCTCAGTGCCTTCTTGTAGTCGAATTTACGGAGCGCACGGTCGTACGGTGCGATTCGCTTGTGGCGCGTGGTCGCGACCGTGAAATCATTGGGCGCGGGCTTGGCGTTCTTGCCGCGGAGAAAGTACTTGTACGTGCCGCCGCGGAGAATCGCCTGGCGGTTCTGGAGGTCGTGGAGCTCCGTCTTCTTGATGTTACGGTGCCGGATCGTGAGTGTGCCGTCCACCGTGCCCGTGATCAAGTGCGAGTTGGTCGGCGACATGCCAAACGCCAGCACACCACTCTTGTATTTGAAGCCGTGCGTGACTTCGTACGACTTGAGATCGTAGATCTTGAGATGGCCGTCCAGCGAGCCCGTGAGCAGTCGCGTGCCCGTGCCGTCGAGACCGATGCTCGTGATCGTCTTCTGGTGGCTCGAGAACGAGTGGAGCATGCGACCACCGCTGAGGATGTCCCAGACCTTGACGACGTTGCCGCCGGCCGACATGAGCAGTCCACCACCGGGCATCATGAAGCAGGCCTCGACCGGCGCGCCGTGGTTCAGGCTCATGGTGCTGGTCGACAGCGTCTGGTCCGAGGTCCGCAAATCCCACAGCTTGACCGTGTGGTCGTACGAGCCTGTTGCCCAAATGCTCTGCGACGACGGGCTCGCCGCCGAGCAGCGCACGTAGTCCGTGTGTTCGCCCAGCAACGCGAGCGGCTTGCCCGTGGGCAAGTCCCAGTACCGCGACGTCTTGTCGTCCGACGACGACAGCACGTGGACATTGTCGCTCGAGAACTTGGTACTACGCACCGCCGCAGTGTGGCCCTTGAACGACCGCAAGATCGCGCGCGTGCCAATGTCGAGCACTTGCACCTGCGGCGCCCCGCCGCCGGCGACGATCAACTTGCCGTCCGAGCGGAACGTACCCGAGTACACGACATCACGGAAGCGACTAAAGGTCTTGACGATTTCATTCGTGGCCGTGCTGTAGAGGTGAATCCGCGTCGACGTCGTGATGGCAATGTTGTGGGGCGCAGCGGGCGATACATCAATGTGGGTGACGGGACCGATCTGCTGGAGCTCTTGCGGCGACTGGAACTTTTTCCAGTACGCGTTCTCGACCGTCTCGGCCTCGGTCGTCGGCGGGAACTGCTTGAGCACGAGGCGCTTGAACTCGCCCGTCGTCGCCATGCTAGAGAGAGAGAGAGATGGAGAGGCGCCAATACGAGTCCAGTGGAAATGGTGAGCTCCCGCCAACCACTCGGCGTTGGCAAGAGTTTACTTGCAGTACTGTAATCAACCATAACAGTGGACCGTCCACTGTATCCACCCACAATTAATTGTACCCCCCCCTCCTCTAGGAGGGATCAGAATTGATGAACTTTTTCAAACCTCAAACTGACGAAGCGAGGGGAAATGGACACCACCGCGTCAAGCGATGGGGGCGACCACATGCGGCGTCGCGACGTTCTCTGCGCCGTGGCGCTGGCGTTCACGGCCGAGTGGAGTGTCGCAGACGGTTCGGCGGTCGACCAGCGCCAAGTGGTGGGTACGATCGGCGCCATTGAGCGCGGGAATCTTCAGCAAGTCACGGCGCCGGCGCGCGGCTCGCTACGGATCCTCTCACGCGAGAAAGTGGAGACGCTGATCGCGCATGCCAAGGGCGAGGCGATCGATGGCGAGGCTGTGGGCAGTACTGCCAATGGGAATGGGAATGGGCATGTCGTGAAGCCATCGACTGCGGAGACAGTACCGATTGCGTACGTCGAATACTGTATCCATCCGCTGTTGAACGGCCGCACGTGCATGATGTGTCTCGCCGTGGTCGACGAGAATGAGGAGGAGCTGGACGACGAACGGAAGTCGGTGAACGTCGTGTCCCATGGTCAAATACTGCGACTCAACGTCGAGGAAGCGAGTGCGTGTGGCCGATTCGGAGACCCTGCGATGGAGAGGTTGCTGATGCGTTTGCTGTTGTAGAGAAGTTTGATTCTGCGAATATGAAGCGTCAGTTAGAGAAGCAGAAGCTCTCGCTCGTGCTGGATCTGGACCATACGCTGCTCCATGCGGTCCGCGTCGAAGACCTCACTAGCGAAATAGCAAAGGCCGGTACGTTGTCATCCCACGCAACGGTACCCTCCGTGCACTTGCAACGGACTCATAGACGAGGGACACTTGTAGATGACATCCACTACTTCTTCATTCCGGGTCTCCCGAGCCAGCACGTTGTCAAGCTGCGTCCAGGGCTGACCGCCTTTCTCGAAGAGCTGTCGGCCACCTACGACCTGTTTATCTACACCCATGGCACGCGCACGTACGCGGAGGAAATCGCCAAGATCATCGACCCGAACGGCACGTTCTTCCAGCATCGTATTGTCGCCCGTACGGACACCCCCGACATGCTGCACAAGTCGCTCAAGCTCTTGTTTCCATCGTGTGACGACTCGATGATTCTCGTGCTGGACGATCGCATCGACGTCTGGAAGGTTAGTAGTTCTTTCATTGGCTCCCGTGGACACTGACTGTGATGTCGAGGACTCACTTTCATGGTGTGCAGGACAACGAGAGCAACGTGTTTTTGATCAAGCCGTACCACTACTTTAACAGCACGCGAGAGATCAACAATGCCTCGGGCAACGTGTTCTGGTTTGAAGATGACGCGACCCTGGACGACCATTTGGACAACGCGAAGCGTGTTCTAACGGTGGGTTATGTGGCATGTATAGTAGTAATACTGGCATGTTGATCCCTGTTCTGTTGTGGATGAGAGCAGGAAGTGCACAAGGCGTTCTACGGCCAGGGCAGCAAGGCGATCGCTGTCGAAGTCCAAATGTCGGGCAAGGGCAGCGACGTGAAGCGGATATTGGTTGAGGTGAGGTTGTGCTTCCACACTCTTGGGAGAGTTCGCATGCTCACTCGTTTCTCTCTCCTCAACAGCACAAGAAGACGGTGCTCGCCGGCTGCAACATTGTGTTTAGTGGTCTCTTCCCACTGCATGGGGCTCGCAAACCTCAGAATGAACGCCTGTGGCGTCTCGCGGTCCGGCTGGGCGCGACCGTGAGCCTGACTATGGACAATTTCCCAATGACCCACCTCGTGATCCACCCAGGGCGGCTGGATACCGCCAAGCACAACCAAGCCAAAACGATGCCTGGTGTCGTGGTCGTCGTGCCGGAATGGATGCAAAAGAGTGAGCAGATCTGGAAGCGTGCGCCCGAAAGCGAGTTTTTGGCTGATACGTGGAGCGCCAAGCTTGCGAGACACGAAGCAGACAAGAAGGCGACGGCGGAAGCAGCAGCGGCGGCGCGCGTTGTCCCACCCTCTGACACAGAGGGACAGAACGCTGTGGGCGAGACCACACCGACAGAATCGACCGTGAACCGAGACGATGGAACGGAAGAGAAGAGCGGTGGTGGCGATGATTCGGCAACAGTGCCTGTTAATGCGCCAACAGCACCAACATCCAACAAGCCACCGCCCGTATCCATCTTGATGAAGGAATCTCGCGTTGTGACGGTCGGTGACACGGACATGGACAAGGAGAAACTCCCAGATACCGAAAAGAAAAAGGCCGTCACGTTTTCTGCCGAAGTGGACGAAGCGGAAGCTCAACGTGCACGAGAGCTAGCTGCCCAGGAGGCCTCGGCATCAGCGGAAACGAACGGCTTTCTGAGAAGTAGTCGCGGGCCAGCGAACGGTCCACGACGACCATTGCGTCGTGTCATTGGTGGACGGTCTATTCCCCTCTCAGCTCGACCACCGCCCGAGAACAAGGGCCTCGTCGCAAGCGGCGGCACATTCGACTTCTTGTCCAAGATCTCGCAACTGGGAGCCAACAAACGCGACCAGAAACCATCGGCTTCCACGTCGCCTGCACCCTCAGTAACGACGGCAGTGTCCTCCAATCCACCTCCCACGGTTGCCGCCAAAGAACCGGTCAAGGTATGTTAGCAGTTTTTCGGTCTCTTTGTCGAAACGGAGGTTGGCAATGATGTGTGTTTCATGTACAGGACATCGATGACGCGTTCCTGCGGCTCATCGAAGCCGAAGAAGAAGAGACGGCCCACGAGCAAAAGCGGAAACGTAGCTCGTCGAGCCTCAAAGACGAACTCGCGAACCGACGGCTTAAGCGAGAGAAGACCGAGGCGTCCGCACGTTCACCACCCGTGTCAGCACAACTGCCAGCAAGTGCTGTTACCCCGATGGATGTGGACGACGAAGAAGAGGCTGAGGACGGCGACGTACGTGGTGGTCGTTTCTATCACGTGGTGGTCGTTTCTATCATGTACTGATGTGCTTTGGTGCTGCTGGTGCATGCAGCTGGACGATCTCGAAGCCGACATTCTCGACGCGCTGTAGACGCCTTAGCCGTCGCGTCTCTGTCTCCTGCAACCTCAATTTGCACCAACGACAACAGCACATCACGAGGCGGCGAGGTCTCCATCACTCGACGGAGCATTGAGCTGAAAGCGAACCCACCGCAACCCATCCGTCACGACAGACAGACGTGATGGACCGTCGGGTGGTCCCGCTGTGTGTGTACTGGTACCGGTACTTACTGGCATCCTGCGGCTGAAACGCTGGACAGTGCTCACATGTCGCACGTTTCTTAACCCATCTTATCTTTGGCATTAAAGTGACTAGTTTACCCTGAGGTATCATACCCCTTTCAAAGCGTTAGGCACGTTTGTCCACCTAAGAGCGATTTTGATCTCCACAATTTGATGAAGTGCTGAACAGCTGCTGAAAACTTCTCAGCCTGCGACAAACCCCTGCATTCTGTCCTCTTTCGCTGGGGAGAACAATGGTTCCCGCGGCCTCCATCCATGCTTCTGTAGCCGCTCATTATCTGAAAAGCTCCCTCTTCAGCACCTCCTCCTCTCTCCACTATGGGCTGCCTCTCGGACGCCTCGCGCGCCTGCTCGGCGATGATCCTCATCGCCATCAACCTCGTGCTCCTCGCCGGCGGCGTGATCGTGCTCGTCGGCGGCATCCAAGCCAAGCGATCCGGTTGGATCGACGTTGTCGCCTCGTACTGGACCGGCGCCGACGCGATGCTCTTGACGCTCACGATCGTGGGCGGCATCATCATTGGGCTCGCCTTGCTCGGATCGATCGCCTCGTGCTTCCGCTGGCGCGTTGGACTACTCGTGTACGCCTGGCTCGTCGGCATTGTGCTGCTCGCATTCGGCGTGGTGGCAGTGGGCGCGTTCATCCTTCGTGGCACAGCTAACGACTGGAAGAGCAAGGCGTACCCGGCTGAGGAAGGCGAGTCGTCGGTCAAGACCGAGTTCGACCGCGTCTACTGCTACGCGCAGGGCGCCTACATCTGTAACGAGATGGCCGTGGCCGAGGCCGCGCAGATCTTTTACCCGTCGTACGCCAACAGCTCGCTCACGAGTCTGCTGGGCAACGTCAAGGGCGTGAATGCGATCTGCAACGTGCTGTTGCCCGTGGTGCCGTCCATGCGGAGTGTCTGCCAAGGCTGCGCGAACGCCAAGCAGCTGCAAAACTTCTCGTCCGTCTTCAGATGGGCCAACGACAAGTGCCCGCGCACGGCCAGCTCGCTGCTCTGGTGCGGCACGTACCTGGGCCAGAACAGCAAAGGTGCGGACGTGGCCGTCGGTACGGCGCCGTACTCGCAGTGCCGCCCGGCGTTCCTCGATCTCGTCCGTAAATGGACCCTCACGATCGGCGTCGGCAGCCTCGTCGTGTGCGGCGGCGCTCTGCTCGTCTTGATCTTTACTTGTTTTCTGCGCCGCCGCCAGCGTCAGGAACAACAGTACCAAGACGCCCCGCAGGGCACGCCGCAGACGAACGCGCCGTACTACGCGGACCAGCAGCAGCCGCAGCAGCTGTACGGCAAGGTCTAGATATAGTAGTTAAACACTATTTTCAATCCAAGGATTATTTCTCAGTTATGACACCAGGGCACGACGTGTGAGGTCGGTGAGGACAGCATCCATGGGGACGTAGCTCCGGCACTCGGGATCGTACACAGCCATCAACGCCATGATCTAACCACATCAACAGTCAGCACTAGCCTCACGAGTCGTGCTTTCCATCAGACACGCACCTGATCGTCTGTGAAGACACAAGCGAGGCCCTGCAGCGCCTCCTTCAGATGCGCCTTGGTCATTTTGCCCTGGTCTGGAACCAACATCAGTAGCCATCCCTCCTGAGGTCTGTCGTCAGTCTCTCCCTTGAACGCACTCTGTTGCTCGTGCCTTTCAAAGTGGCGCTTGATCGTCTGCAAGAGTTCCGTGCGCTTGTGGTGGCGCTGCGCGACGGTCCGCGCGAACGCGTCCAGCAGTTTCTCCACATTGGCTTCGCCACCGACGGCCCGCAACGCGCGCTGGTACTGGCGATCAAGTTGGTCGTTTTGCTTGACAGCCATCGCGCGTTTCGGTGGTGGGGACGCTGGCTGGGGGCATGAAGGCGTGTCAGTGTGGGGTGCCGACTGGAACTCGCCGTGGCCACTGGCGTTGTCGAATGCCCCATACCCTGAAGCTCGCGACAGGAAGTCACCGTAGCCGACACTAGCGCCAAAAGCACCGTAGCCGGACCCGGTACCAGACTGTCCAAGTTCTTTTTCGACCTCTGGACGGCCCAGGAAGGCCCCGTACCCACTCGCTCCATCAAACTCTCCATATCCGGAGCCTCCCGACCTGGGTTTGGCCTGGAATTCACCATAGCCGCTCGCTCCGTCAAAGGCTCCGTATCCAGAGCGTGCTGACATGGGGTCCGGCTTCGAAGGCGGCGCGGCGAATTGGCCATACCCACTGACTCCCTCGAAGGCACCATACCCAGAGCCTGACGATGCCGGCTTGGCCTGGAAATCTCCGTATCCACTGGCACCGTCGAATGCTCCATATCCGGACCCTGTTGACTTGGGCTTGGCTTGAAACTCACCATAGCCGCTCGCTCCGTCAAAGGCTCCGTATCCAGAACCTGCAGAGTTTGGTTTAGCTCGGAACTCACCGTAGCCGCTCGCATTCTCAAATGCTCCGTAACCAGAACCTGTAGATTTTGGTTTGGCTCGGAATTCACCATACCCGCTCGCATTCTCAAAGGCTCCATATCCAGAGCCTGTGGACTGTGGCTTTGCTTGGAACTCGCCATATCCGCTCGCATTGTCGAACGCACCATAACCCGACCTTGCCGACATGGGCTTTGCATGGAACTCACCGTAGCCACTAGCATTGTCAAAGGCTCCATATCCAGACCTGGCCGATGTGGGTCGGCCCTGGAAGTCTCCATGAACTTCTGGGCCATCGTCGTGGCTGAATGGCTCGGGTGCTCGGCCGTGAGGTGCTTTGGTCTTGTGTTGTTTCTTCCCTTGGGCTTGAAACATCACCTTCTTCTGGGCTGAACCATTGCCCTGAGTCTGGTTGTTGTTGCTCTCTGGCTGATGGTAACTACTGGTGAGCGGTCCTGCCGGTGCGGCCTGTGGCCGCCCTGCGATCTCCAGTCCCTTGGCAAACGTCGTGCCAACACGGTCCTCGTCGTGGCGCAAGTGGCCGCTGTAGCCAAGAATCGGTGCGTGCCGCTGGCGCTGTGGCGTCGGGTCCTCAGAGTCGTCGTGGAGCCACTTGGGGATATATCCCGTATACGAGTGCTCGGGCTGCGCGGCCTTCTTCATGCCGCGCCGCTCGCTCAGCGTGGGCGGCGGCACATGGGGCGGCCAGGCCGTGGGCATGCTGAGTCCAGGCATCGTGGTTTACTGTCCTGATGAGATGAAGAGAGTGAGACGAATGTCCCATTATAGCCTAAGACAGACCCAAAATGCGAAGTAGGAAGTAAGAGCTGGTCGTTTATATTGAGCAGCACCGGTCAACAGCGCAGGCTACACGACTGGGTAAAAGAAATGGACGAAGAATGCAAAGCGAGTATGAAAAGATATAGCAAGGCCTTTCGCCCGTGGACCCGTGGCCTCTTCCACGTCGGTGTCGCTCACTCGCACGCGAGCTTCGAGTCAAAGCTGCTGAGCGTGATGGCAAACGCCTTCAGCGGGCAGAGCGGGAACCGGAAGTCCATCGTGAAGAGGTCTTTGCCGACACGGCCAAACTGGAGCACGATGGTCTCCTGGTCGTCCGGCGTCACGAGCTGAAAGTTCTTGACCGAGGCCATGGTCACGCGGCCATTAAAGTTGAGCACGAACGCGCACACCTGGTCGTTCCACCGTGGCGGCTTGTTGATGAGGTAAGTCAGATTCGTGTGGTCCTGCTCCTTGCACTTGTTGAGCATCTCGTCGTCTTTTGTGAGCGGCCGCCACACGACGCGCGTGCCGTCCTCGCGCACGCGGGGCACGCACACTTTCATCTTGCGTGGGCCGCGCTGGCCGAGCACGTTGGGTGCGTACATGGCCGTGCCCAGCTCCTGGCGAATGCCCGCCGGGTTGGACGTGATCGTGTGCTGGTCGGCGTGCTTCGGGTTCGATCCGTTGTCGTAGATGGCAAACTCCGTGCCGAAAAAGTTGGCGCGCAACTTGCCGAGAAAGTTTTCCGTCCCATGGCGCGACAGATCGCCGCGCTGCATAGAGATGAGGTAGTTGCTCGTGCGGTTCTGGGGCCGCTTCTTGGCCGTGAGCAGGAACCGGTCGCCGTCCTTCATGTACAGGCAGTACTCGGGGAACATCTTGTTGGCGCCCGACTTGTTGCGCTCAATGTAGCACTCGACGACGTCATAGGCCTTGGGCACGGGCCGCATGAGGAACGCGCGCATGTCCGTGATGTCGAGCTTGGGTTTCTTGGCGGTCGGGACGTTGGCCGACGCGCGCGGCTTATTGGAGTTCGGGTCGTACGTCGTTGCGGCGTTGTCGTCGTTGCGCTCGTCGTCCGACGAGACTTGCGACGACGCCGAGCGACTGCGCGAGCGCGAGCACGAACGTGAGCGGGAGCGCGAACGGCCGCGCGCTGGAGGCTGAGGGAGAAGAAGGAGAAGGTGAGTCTTTTGGAAAAGAGGAGGGGAATGGAGGCCGAAGGGGGACATACATTTTTGGCGCCCCCGCGTCCACCGCGTCGGTCGGCGTCGTCGTCATCTTCACGGCCGCGACCGTTGCTACAGTAGAGAAACGTAGTAGGTCAGAAGGCCCCTACTGGAGTTCAACACAAGAAACGGATCGGAGCAAACCTGCGCTTGGCGGGCTTGACGGGCTCGGGCTCCTTGTCGCGACTGCGGCGGTCGCCATAATCATCGGCGTCGCGGCCGCCACGGCCTCCTCCGCTTCGTCCTCCTCCACCACCACGACCTCCATCGCGGTCATCCCAGCCACCGCGGTCACGCTCACGATCCCGGTCACGGCTGCTGCGCTGGTCGCGGTCCGCCGATCGGTCTCCACGGTCCCGATAACGGCCGCGGTCTCCCTCTCGGTCCCGATCGCGGTCGGAATCCCCACGGCCACCACGGTCCGAGCGATCCCGGTCCCGGTCGCCGCCGCGTCCGCCACTGCCGCGGTCCCCGTCGCGACTGCCGGTGCGGGCGTCCCAGTCCTTGTCACGGCTGCTGCCCTGGCGACGCGGTGGCGCGCGAAGGTCGTCGTCGTCATCGTCGCCATCGTCGTGGCCGCCGCGGCGTCCCGAATAGCCACGCCGCGACGGCGGCTCGTCATCCAGGTCGTCATCGCGACCAAACCGCCTGTCATAAGTTACAGTCAGCATGTGTCTACGAGGAGCTCTGTAGATCGCACGCAATTAGAGAAACACTCACGAAGGCTTGTCGTCAATGTCCATGGACCGCGGCGCTGAGTACTGTTTGGGCAGTGACGTGCGCACCACGCCTGTAACACGTCCCCACATCAGGGGGAACCGTTAGTACCACCAATACTATTGTATCCTCGGTATCGACGACGCACTACGCACCGCCGTTCATGCGTTCCTGGAGTTTCTTCTTCTGGAGATCGCGCTGCTGCTGGATGACACTCGAGCGCGAGCCGCCCGAGAGGTAGTCGCCGTCACCGAGCACTTCAATGTCGTCGTCGTCCTTGAGTGCGTTCGGATGCGCCGACAGACCAGTGGGCTTGCGCTTGTCTTCAAAGCTCAGCGACTCGACGGCATCCGAGGCGTCGTCCTCGCGAGACCCGCGAGAGCCACCTCCACTGCCGCCACGGCGATTCGACTTGCCGCGCGAGTCGTCGTCGAACGCTGCATCGTTCATGAACATGGTAATCGTCTCTGTTCTCTTTCTCTCGTTCTCTAGCGCCCTATTCTGTGAGCTGTGCCTTCGACAGCGAAACGACTGTGAAGGCGCCGTCGACGCGCCCTGGTCTGGCGCCGCTCAGAACATCGCGGGGGGAGCCGGCGGTTAATTCTGGCACGCGGTGGTCAGTTACCGCGCTGGGTTTTTCCAGCGACCCGCAGCCATTTACTCTCGCCAACAATAGATACGATACGCTCAAAATGGCTACAGTGGGAAACACCATATCTAGACAGAGTGTTTCGTTCAAACTACATATCTAGACGTTTACAATTCATCCGGCCAATTCATCACTCAATTCAGATGAATTGTATAGGCTTTCTTATGTTGCACGAGCTTGATGCAACATAACCACCGAAGAGGTGGGGGTCCCACGACGGGGAGCGAGTGCCAATTGCCCTTCCTCGGCGGATCCGAAGTATCTCCCCTTCACGCGCGATCCGCTCTCTCTCTCTCTCCCTCTCTCGCCCCCTTCTCCGCCCCGTACACACGCCCGAGCGACAGGGGAAGGAAGGACGCCAACGCAAGTCTCGCTTCGATACGAATCCCAACGATGCAGGCGCAGGGCCGACGCAAGGGCTCGGCCGCGACCGAGAGCGAGGCGCGGTCGACGTCGACGCCACGGAACCCGACGCCCAGCCGCTCGCAGTCGGCGAACCGCCGCGCGGCCGCTTTCGCGGGCGGTAGTGGTAACACAGAGAATGCGTCGGCGCGGTCCGGCTCGCAGCCCAAGCAGCGCGGCAAGTCCAACAACAACAACACCAGCAGTGCCGGTGACAAGACTGTGGCGACCCAGACGCCGTTTGAAGCGGCACTGGCGCGCGTCAAGAAACTCGCAGCCGGCAAGACCGACGAGCAGCTCGAGCTCTTGCTCCAGCAGCTTCTGCAGCAGCGCCAGTTCGAGGACGCCGCGTACCTCATTGCGTCGGCGCCCAGTCTCGAGGCCAAGTACAAGACGTCGGACGTGATCCGCTTGCTGCTCGACGCCAAGCAGTTTGACAAGGCCGCGCAGCTCATGCGCGACCTAAAACTGCACCACACAGACCAGCCGCTGGTCACGCTCTTCATCAAGGAGCTCGTGCGCGCGTCGCTGTTCCAGGCCGCCGTGCGGTACGCGCAGGAAATGGTGCACCACTTTGGCAAGCCCGTGGATCCGCTCAACCCGTCCCAGGCACGGCCGTCGTGGACGCCACAGGCGCTCGTGCAGGCCATGATCCGCGCGCAGCAGTACCGCTCGGCACTGAAATACGCCAAGCAGTTTGAGCTGCTCGACATGTTCCCACCGGCGCAGCTCATTGCGAGTCTGTTTGAGGTACGCCGCTGGGACGAAGCCGTCTCGAGTGTTCTGGAGTTCAGGTTATTCCAAGACTTCCCGCTCGAGCTGCTCGTGGCCAAGCTGCTCGAGAACCGCCAGTGGAGCAATGCCGTCAAGTGTATCAACAAGCTGCCGTCGCCAGACATGACTGAGAAGGCCTACGAGGCCCTCGTGCGGGAGGCATCCCGTGTCGGCGACTTTGTCACGGCGATCCGGTACCTGCGTGAATTCAAATTGGACCAGCCCGACACGCACGGTGCGCTGCTCAAGTATTGCGTGGACTGCATGGTCGCCCATGGGGAATTTTACAAGGCCATCAAGTACTCGATCAAGTTTGACCTCCACGTGCCACCGCCGGATGCCGAAGAGACGGGGGAACTCTCAGTGTATGACACAGAAGTGCTCATCCGTCAGGCGATCGCAACCGGCCAGTTCCACGTCGCGCTACTGTACATTAAGAAACTCAAACTTCAAGAAAAATTCACCGCTGAGCTCAGTCTGATCCAGCAGCAGCAAGCAAGAATGGCTCAGGAATTCCAGCAGTTTATGGCCGCACGGGCGATGCAGTGTCAGCAGCCGCACGTGCAAAGTGAGATGGCGGCGATTCTGAAGGAGCTCGCCGTGGACGAAAAAGTGGACCAAGTCGTCGAAGTCGAGATTGTGGTGTCCGTGGAAGAAGAGATTTTCCCTCGGAAACCGCGAAAGCCGATGGATCAAGAAGACGTGGCTGTTGGCCAACCACTCACTGAAGACTCGGGAGCCGAGGCGCCGTTCGAGCCGCCTCGCAAGTCGAGTCGATTCAGCTTTGCTCGTGACGAGAGCGGCAGTGGTGCTACGGGGGAATCGGCTCCGCCAGCGCCGTCCAGTCTTCCGCAGTCGCAGCCAGCTCCTGAGCAAATGCCTCGGGCGCCGCCGCCGGGACTGGTCTCAGTGCCAATGGCGACACCATCAACGATCGCACCAGTTGCCGAGCCAGCGTCGTCCTCCAGTTTTGATTTTGCTCAGTTTGCCGCCAATCTCCACTCGGGTCCATCCTCTTCGTCCTCCGGCCCACACCCACCTCCTCCACAACCGCAACCGCCACAGGGGATGGACCACTTGTTCCCACACCAGGCATCTTCTCAGCAGCCAAACGCTCCACGCTCGACTGGATTTTATCCGCCACCGCCTCCTCCACCGTTCGGTGCTCCGCCCAATCAACACGGCTTCTCCGGACCTCCACCCCCGCCGCCGCAACAGCAGCCACCGCCAATGTACTACCAGTCCCCCTCTCAGCCAGGCTTCTCCCATCCTCCTCCTCCGCCGCCACCGCCTATGCCGCCTCATTATCTCGGGCAAAATGGCGGTGCGTCAAACGGCAGCTTCGATGTCTCATCCCTCGCCATGCAGTTCCATGCGCGGCCTCAGGGTCCTAGCTTTGGGAATAATGGATACGGCAATCACTTTGCCCAGGGCGCACCGCCCCCGCCGCCAATGCCGCCTGGTATGCCAGGCGGCTTGTTCCCCACGATGGGGCCAGGGCCTGGACCCATGCAGCAGCCGTTCCCACCGCAGCCGCAGTTCTCGTTCAAGCCCACAGTCAGTTACACGTCTGTGACCACAACGCGCCAGAAAAAGCAGTGAAGGCCTGGGGAGCGGAAGGATGACGATTTTCTTACAAGGCGTTGCTTCGATCAATAGATATGAATCAGGCCCGGGTGCAACGACCAAATCTAGTCCTATGGTGTGGCGGGTCGATCATGGAGGCTGGTTAGCTTCCACAATACACGCATCCTCACGCAGCATGCTTCCCACGCCATCGTCTGGTGCATCAGCACTGCGTAGTTCCACTCCACAGCTAGATATCCTACGTCACCATCTCGGTGTCAGCATCGTGAGCCGTCTTAGCTTTACTGCTGAGGGGCATCCGCAGAGGAAGAGAAGGCAGTGTAGTCTTTTGGGGAGTAGAAGATGAGAGGAATATACATGTATTGACGCCTTTTGTTCCGGCAAAAGCTATGAAAATCCTTCACGCTGGGCGAACCTCTGTTGGTAATGAAGTGCAATAAACCCGGGCTCTCGTAGAATCTTGTCCACTTGGATCTCTGAAGATGCAGTTCCCACACGACACGAATGCAAGCACGATGGCGGTCGGGACCGCGCCATCCGTACGAATCGCCTACAACTCCCCCAGCGATTTAATCACGTCCTCAAGCGGCATCCGGTCCTTTCGCTCTTTCGTGGTCATGCGTTCGATGAGCGTCCACACTTTGTCCGACATGCCTGCTGGTCGCGTCGGCAACTTGCCACCGAGGATCAGTTCCTTGACCTGGTCCTCTTCCATCACATCGGCATACGGCGGCAGGCCCACAAACGCCTCGAGAATGCACATGGCCAACGAATACACATCCGATTCAAATTGCGGCTTGAAGTCAAAAGCCTCAGGCGCCATCCAGCGCCACGTGCCCTCGACAGCCGGCTCGCCGTCCTTGCGTGCGGTCATAGACTTGGAGATGGACCCGTCCATGTCCTTGACACGGCTCAGGCCAAAGTCCGTGAGCAGTGCGGACTCTGCTTTGGTCACGAGAATGTTGGCGAGGCGGATGTCACCGTGGATGACCTTCTTGCTATGGACATGCGAGAGTCCCTGGGCAGCCTCATAGAGCAGTCGCCACATGATCTGGCGGTCGGCCGTGCGATCGAGGAACTCGCCCATGCTGCCATTGGTGGCGTCGTCACAGACGAGAAACGGTCGGCTCGAGACGTGGCACGCGCCCAGCAGACGCGCAACGTGCGGGTGGTTGAGCCGTTTCCAGATAGTGACTTCATTGGCAAAGGCCGCTTGCAGCGTCGTGCCGAGACCGCCCTTGCCAGGGAGCAGCATCTTGACGACCACAGGTGCGTGTTGGTACGTGCCATGGTGGACCGTCGCAAAAGATCCTCGTGCGAACGGCACTTCGTCAAAGTCCACTTCGCTCTCGTTGATGAACCAGTCGGGCGGTGTCACATCGTCCAGTTCTTGCGCATCGAACGTAATGGCCTTGAGCGTTCGCTGGACGGCAGCCTGGACATCGTCGTCCAGAGTCAACTCGCGGTTGTTGATCTTCTGAAGCGCGTCCTTGAGCAGCACGACGGCATCCATCTTGTCCTGTGTGCTACGGAGCTCGCCGCGCACCTTCGCTGAATTTTTGGCGCGTTCGATGAGGTTGTGGTGGTGCTCGGCCGTATCGGCCTGGTGCTTGTTTTGCCACTCGACAGTCAAGCGAGTGTGCACGAGTTCGACCATCTGGATGAGCTCATCGATGTTCCTGTTAATACGCGCGATAGCGTCGGGCAGCTTGGAGTAATTGATGAGCCGCTCGAAAAAGTTCATGTCGTTGTAGGCATTGAGTTGGCGCCAATACTCTTCGAGCACCTTGACATACTTGTCGACGGCCCTGCTACCCAAACCACCGCTCTTCTCGATCCTTTGGAGCTCTTCAAACAGCATCTCCAGTCGATCGAGGAGATCCGTGCACGTGGGTTTGAACGCCGACAGTTTCTCGACCTCACCGCTGATGAGCTTGAGCACATCGACGACAGGCTTGCCGGCTGGAACCAAGATGCCGATCGCGATATCGGCCAGTTGCATCGCCATGACGCCGGAGTCTTGAGATGGAAGTCCGACGTGGCGTGCGTCAAGAGAGAGAATGAGGTCCTCTCCCAGCCTCTCTCGTTGAAGGCCCTTCAGCTCCGCTGAACAAGTGTGACTGCCACTCCCTGAGGTGTCCCTCCACACTGCTAGGGGACGCCGGCCCTCCCCCCTCCACAGAACACCAGGCGTCGGAACGTTACCGAAGGTGACACAGCGGGAGTTTTCGGAGCCGTTGGACTTGAAGGGTCTCCTCACGAATCCAAACGTAACTAGGGTTAACTACCCAAGTGCGTATGCCTGAGTGGTTTGGAGCCTAAGATGGTGGGCGTCTCCGCTTCTTTGATTCTTATTGAGACGGTCGGTTTTGACGCATTTCCATGGCGCAACCTTGGGAACAGTCAAGTGAGAGAAATAGGATGCGCTTGAGGAGGAGTGGATATGACAATTGGTGCGCATTCCGAGAAGAACGGAAGATCGCTCCGTGACGCGAGTGTTCCTACGCGGCACTCGAGTCGGTTCAGCAACAGGCGGCGCAATGGCATCGGTAACGGTTCGGCAAAGGCGGGATGCGGGAGATACGGCAAGGAGAGAATTGGCGTGAAAGGTCACTGCCGATCCAGGCAGTTAATTGCCTTGCACTTGGGGTGGAGGAGAAGACGTCTAGACTCCAACGTAGTACGCTTGACTCTGCCCAAGCCCGGGTAGAGGGGTTAGGAGAGAGAAAAGGCTTGAAGAGCCGGTGAATGGGGATTGCAAGAAGCGGGGGGTCATTCTGTGGCGGGTGATCACTTGGCGGGACGGGAGGATATTCGTGCTGCACGAATCATTATGTTCCTTGAGTGTCATTCGAAGACTTATCGCCCCGTAGTAAACGCAGCCGATCTGCAGCTCATCATGGAGTGGCTCCTTTAGCTAAGAATTCCTTCTATTCACTTGCGCTCACCCTTGAGGTCTTTGATCTTGGGGTCGATCTCGTCCCACGTCTTGCCCTTGACACTAAAGAGGCGAGCGGCCCGCTCCTTGCATGTACCGCTGTTGTTTTCGCACCAGCTAAGTTAGAGATCCGCCGCACACACAAAATGAAATGGGCACAGTTGTCACCAACGTACCCGCACTTGAGGTTCCGCGCCCGGAGTTGCTCCTTCAAACCGTCCAGACCCAGTGTTTCGAGCGCTTCGGCCGATGCGAACGGCTCCAGATCCACCAGTTCTATAGGAGCCACCTCCTTCTCTGCTTCTGTCCGCTCTGTCACTGCCTGCGTCGTCACCCTCGGCGACTCGTCTTCGTTCTGTCGTTTGTCCGTCGCCTGCTTCTTTGTGGGTGGCGCATGAATACTCTCAGCAACCGCTTTGTATCCAGCAGGCGCGTACAGGAACGGCTGCACACCAATGTTCACCAGCACAATCTCAGTCTTCTCCAGGCTAATCGCAGGCACGAGTCCACTTCCGTTCGGGACCTTGATCGAGGGAAACGCCTCGCCCAGCGGCTCACCATTGCGAGAGAACGCAACGACCCCGGCGACTGCATCATACAGACAGCCGATGATATCCCCGGCCTCCCACTCTTGACCGTATTCCTCTTCATTGCCGGCCGTCCACTTGCGCTGACGTGCGCCGTCGTACGACCACGAACGCGCGTGGTCGCCCACGCCCTCGCCCGTCTCAGAGTCGCACGTAAACGCCTCGGCGTCGGCCCAGCCGAGCTGGATGATGTCGTCCGTCACGAGCCGCACTTCGTAGTACCACTTGCCACGAGCGAGGCGCCCCATGGGGACCGTCGCCGTGCCAAAGTTGCCTTTGCCACGCAGCTCACAGAGCCCGTGCTGGAACGTCGCGAGCACACTGCCGTCCACGGGCTCGAGCCATTTCTCCGGCACAGAGATGCTAGTCGCTGTGGGCAGGGCGGCCGCAATCACAACAGGGGCGACTTCCACAGCCGCCTTGCTCGTGGCGTCGCGTGCGCGCATCCCCTGGCGCACCGCGTCCCGCATGCCGTTGCTGGACGTAGGTAGATCGTCTTCATAGTTGACGTACTTGTTGAGCTCGCTCTGCTTTTGCTGAAACGCCGCGTCCTTCTTCTGGCGCTTGTAGTCGGCCAGCCCCTGGCCGCGCAGTTCGTCTTCGCCGTGGGCAAAGTCACAGTCGCGGCCGCGCGGGCACCCCCACCAGCGCGGCGCATTTGCTGGCGGCGGCGCACGGCCAGGCGCGCGCGCCTGCAGCCAGTGGGAACACATAACTGTGTTACGACGGCGCTTCATGTACGACTTCTTGATGCCTTCCGCCCACGCTGGCGTCGCGAGGTACCAGCCGGGGATACCGCTGGGCGTCTCTTCATCCAGCAGCTCTCGTTCACTCACGCCCTGCTTCTTGCGTTGCTCGCGCAGCTCGGTTTCTTGGCGCCACTTGTCCATGGCGATCTCCTGGTTCACGTGGCGCAGGCGGCGGCCGTTGAGGTCGCGGCACGCGCCAAAGTTGGTCGTGGTCTTGCCCGACGAGCCCTTCCCCTGGCTGCGCAGCATGGCACCAAAGCCGCCTTTGCCGCCGAGCAGACCGCCCGTGAGCCGCACGCGCAGGATCGCGGGCGCCGTCGGGACGGCGTCCTGGTCGTCGAGGAGAACGCCATTCACGGAGAGCTCAAGCCGATCCGCGGGCACGCGCTCGCGCGCCTCTACGAGCAGCTTGAGCGACTCGAGCGTCGCATCCTCTGCGGGCAGCGAGAGGCACAGCGTGCGCTGGAAATGCACGAGGAACTCGCGGTCGTCGGCGCCCATTTTGCGAGGAGTTGCTTTTGGTGTTTTCGAGGCACTGGAAGCAGGGAGGAGCCGAAAAAAGTAATAAAGTGATTCATTATGTCTATATATGCGAAGGATTGGAGTTATACCGGTGATATAGTAATTCGTTGATACTGGGTTGTCTATGATTGTAGTATAATATAGTACTGTGTCTAATTTTGCTAGTATTCGTAAATGAACCCAAAGTGGAGTGGAGCGATCTTCCAGCAGCTCCCCTGCCGTCAGCGTTCACTCTTCCTCAAGCGCAGACTCTAAATCTCACTTGGGAACCCCCACTGAACGACATGAGAAGGCGTCAAAGCAACCACGGCGCAAGGCTCAATCCGAACGGGACTGCTCCCAGTTCGAACAGGTTCGAGAAGTGGAGATATCTACTGTACTGAAACCTGGAATCCATGGGCACATCCCCCTGGGGCAATTATGGACGGTGATTGGCTCCAGCGAGGGGATAAATATCAGTCTCACGACGGGGATTCCGTCAAAGAAGTGATCTTGCTGTGGAGGGGAGGGGAGGGTTCGCACCCACAATTACCCAGCGGAGCAGAGGGATCTCGAGCGCTGGAGGCAGAGTGGAGAGCTCATTTTCCGACTTGACGCACACTACACAACACCTGCATCAGAAGGCTACGGTATCATGGGGATGAAAGCGCTGGCCGAGATCGTCATCGACGTCGCGGGCATACCCGGCGGCGCGACCATCTTTAAAGTGCTCTGCCTCGTCGGTCAGCTGGTCGGGGAAGTGCGGGACGGCAAGACCACGTGCGTTGAGCTCCACGGGCGGCTCGAGCTGCTGTTTGAAGAGCTCCAGAAGATCGAGCAGAGCGGTGGCCTGCAGAGCAAGGCTGTCGACAAGTTTGTCAAGACGCTCGAAGAGTACTGGCGCCACCTCGATGCCTACAACGAGATGAACTTCGCCGAGCGGCTCTTCCGTCACTCCAAGCTACGCAAGGCCATCGAGAGCATCAACAAGAATGTTGATGAGCTCGTCAAGATGATCGGGATCGTGAACCTTCGCTTGACTGTCGAATGGCGAAAGCAGTACGAAGCCGACATGGCCGAGCAACACGAAAGGCTCATGGACATCTCCAGGAGCGCAGCCGAAGTTCGCGGCGATCTCCGTGACAAGCAGGAAATGACCGACGCCGTCGTGCTGCTCAAGGACGCGCTTCAGAAGGTCAACAACCACGAACTGAGGCTGGACGACGATGTCCAGGCCGCCGTCCGGAGAACGCTTAAGGCCATTACGTTCGACTCGCAAGAACTGGACGATGTGACGCCGCCCGACTGGTTCATCAACGAAAATGAAGTGGACTTTGACGAAGTGCCATTTGCCCGCGGATCCTTTGCGACGGTCCACCGCGGCAAGTACCACGAGCATACGCCCGTGGTCGTCAAGATGTTGCTCCCTGGCAAGGGCGGTCTCGATTCGACTCTGCAAAAGGCCTTTGCAAATGAAGTCGATGTCTGGAGAAAGCTTAACCACCCGCACGTTGCGCGTCTGCTAGGCGCGTGCCATGTCTCGAGCCGACCTTTTCTCGTCTGTGACGACGCCACCAACGGCAGCATGGGCGAGTTCCTTGATCGATCGGCCGACCGTCAGATCATGTGGCGGCTGCTCTATGAGGCCGCCCAGGGACTCTCGCATCTCCACAGTAAGAAGGTCATCCACGGCGACATCCGCCTCGCCAACATTCTCGTGACCAAAGCCGAGTCCGCGCTGCTCACGGACTTTGGCCTAAGCCGTGTAAAGGATAAGGACAAGTCCATCTCCAAGTCTATGACCGCACGCAAGGACGGTGAGCCGGCGGTCGAGGGCACGTGGCGATGGATGGCACCTGAGGGTTTCGATTTCAAGCCGCAGTTTGAATCCGATGTGTATTCGCTGGCCATGTGCATTCTCGAGGCGTTTGTGGGCCTCCCTCCGTACGCCACTGTAAAGGATGAGGACCAAGTCAAGGAATTGATTCTCGCTGGCAAGTTGCCGGCACGACCCGACGGCATGTCGAACAAAGTGTGGACACTCATCGAGCGCATGACCACGAAAGAGCGAAAGGACCGGTTGCCGCTCGAGGACGTGATCAAATTCCTCGGGGAGTTTGCCGAGAGTGAAGCTGCTCCACCCAGCAGCGGACGTGAGACGGTCCCTGCTGCGGACACCGAAATGGGGACGTCGGATCTCCAGCTCCTTCTCGAACAGCTCCAGAATGGTGACGTCTCGGCAGCTGAGCAGCTCACCCGTCTCTCCAAGAACCCAGCGACTGCTCCACAATTCCAGTCATCGCGTATCATCCACAGATTAGTCACTGCACTCGAGGACGCCACGAGTGCGCAGCTCAAAGAACATGTCGCCTCGGTGCTTACCAACGTCGCCCACCAGAACGGCGCCTCGCTCATTGGCTCTCGCGGAGGTATCGTGCCGCTTGTGGAGCTGCTGAAATCCCAGCACGAGCGACTGCGGCGCAGTGGCCTCACAGCACTCACGCCACTGCTCAAGGACCCGATGAACGCGTGCATGTTTTGTCAGGCTCGGGGCGTCGAGGCGTTGCAGGCCCATTTGAGTGGCGGTGCGGGTGTGGACGCGTTGAAGCAGTTGGGGAAGATCGTGGCGTCGGGCAGTCCCACACTGGCAGAGGCTGTGGCGTCCAACAAAGATCTTCTCCAGTTCTGTTTGGACCACGTGAAGAAGGCGTCGACCGAGCAGCGTGACGCGGCGGCCCGCGTGTTGCTCGAACTGGCACAGAAGCACGGGGCGGCCGTGCTGTCGATCGACGGACTTGGTGGGTTTGAGGTGCTAGCCGGGCTTGACGGCACTCCAACCAATGGGATTCTTGTGGCCGCGATCAAGACGCTGCTGCGTCAAGTCTACGGAGAACGACCGCCAGAGGTGCCTATGGTGTAGTACTGCGGTACTGCCGTAGTACGTTGGAAACTTGCACGAAAGAACTTATCTACAGCATGAACTACCGAAAGAACGCGCCCTGCTTTGGAGTCGTGCCTGCCGCTGTGGAAGTTGGCCAGCCAGCACGATCCCCATCACCGATGGGCGACAAGCAGAATTTTTCTGCGGGCAGATGGGAGGAATGGATTCACCCGGGATGTTGAGCTTCAACTTGAGCCTCAAGTGAGCTCCTCCAGTTGAGGAGCTCAAGAGCCCGTGGACCGGGATCTGGCCAGTGGCCGGATCTGCTCGTGGCCGCGAAATGAAAATGAAAAAGCTCCCACATCGCGCGTTGCACCGGATCAGGTCACAACACACGGGAATTAGTTGAAGAGCGCCAAAAAGCACACATACCAGTCATCCCTCTAAATATCATAATCTACTTAATATTATATTTAGATGTGAGAAGCATTGACACTGTTATACTATCCAAAGACCTCTTTAAAATTATTAGCAGGTTAAAAATGATAATGTTTCTTATTGCCTCAACACATCATTTCGCGGAACTGTCTCGATGAGCTGTGGAGATGCGGAACTCCAGCTGGAGCTCCTGAAGTTGGACAGCCACGACCACATCAGTGTCCCAACTCTCACTCTCGTCCATTTCTCAATCCGCCTCCATCGTCTCATACGAAAGCGTCATGGGTCTCAAGTCGCTCTTGCTCGGCGCGTGCGTCGCGCTCGGCCTGCGCACTGCTGCGGCGTTCACCAAGGGCCACGATCTCTCGTCCGTGGGCTACATGGAGACGGACAAAGGTGTGACGTGGTACAACCAGAACGGCCAAGTGGAGTCCGTCGAGGCGATCCTCGGCGCCGGCGGCATGCAGAGCGTCCGCCTGCGGTACGTTGTTTCTCTCCCGTCTCTCCTTATCTCCTCTTGCTGATATCTCTCTTTCTCTCTACTACAGACTCTGGACGGGCACCGAGTACGGTCTCAACTACACGCTGTCGCTCGCCAAGCGCTTCTCGCGCGCCGGCTACAGCATCTACCTGGACATGCACTTCTCCGACACGTGGGCGGACGCTGGCGCGCAGAAGATCCCGGCGGCCTGGCGCTCGACGTCGGTCGACACGCTTGCCGCGGACCTGCGCGCGTACGTCAAGACGACGCTCAAGGCGTTCACGGACGCCGGCATCAAGCTCCAGATCCTCTCGCTCGGCAACGAGATCACGAGCGGCATGCTGTACCCGCTTGGCCGCATCGACAAGAACAACTTTGCGGGCTTTGCCAAGCTCTGGGCCGCTGCCCGCGCCGGCGTGCGCGACGCCGTGGCCGCTGGCACGGCCAACCCGCAGGTCATGATCCACGTCGACAATGGGTGGAAGAAAGACACCATGACGTGGTTCTTCCAGGGCGTCTTCGCCACGGGCGTGGTCAAGACGAGCGACGTGGACGCCATCGGCGTGTCCTTCTACCCCTTCTACGACACGGGCGCGACCATCGCCGCGCTCACGAGTTCGCTCTCGAGCCTCGCGCAGACGTACGGCAAGCCGCTCTACGTTGCTGAGACCGACTACCCGACCGAGTGCACCAAGGTCAAGCTGAGCGCGAGCTACCCGCCGAGCCCCGCCGGCCAGGTCCAGTGGACCACGGCCGTCATCAACGTGCTCACATCGCTGCCCAACAAGCTCGGGGCTGGGATCTTTTACTGGGAGCCGGCGTACGTCTCGACCGCGGGGCTGGGCAGCCAGTGCGAGGCGGCGCTGCTCTTCTCGGTCGACTGGTCGGGATGGCCCAAGACCAAGGCCACGGCGCTCTCGTCCGTCGCCATGTTCAAGCAGGGCTCGGCGCGCACGTATGAGGACTTTTCCATGGTGGCGAGTCCATAAGCGTAATTATGGAAGTTCTATTTGTCTATAAAGGTTAATTTCACGAGAAATCGATACCAGTTCTTGATAACTCAATTTTAGGAGACCATCATTCTCGATCGGATCCCCTCAAATGATTCGAAGGATCCGTCCGAGGTTGAGTCCAGTGTGCGCAGAGCGGACTGGGAAGCTGCGATGCAAATCAAAGAGGCTTTTCGTCACTGATCCTGTCTTTCGCATTGTGCATTTGCAACTGCAACTCCAGCCATGAAGCCCAACCAAGTCGCTCTCTGCGGCGTCACGCTCTCGCTCGCCGTCGCGCTCGTGCTGGTCGTGCGCCGCTCGCGGGTCGCGCAGCAACGTGGTTCAGTCGCGACTGTTTTCCACAAGGATGAACAGCTCGAGGCCGCGCGGATTGCGAGCGACCAGGAGTTTGCCGACGGCTCACTCGTCAAGGTGAAAGGCCATGGCACGGCCCGTGTGCTCAACTACATCCCACCGTCCAAGTCGTACAAGATCGAGATCGTCGCGGACGGCAAGACCCAGCAAAAAACCGTGGCGGCGGTCCACATCAGCCACATCAAGGTCAAGGAACTGTACATCTACCCCATCAAGTCGTGTCGCGGTATCCGCCTCGACCACGGTGCGGTCATCACTGGTACGTGCTGTATGCGTGTGCGGACATGGGGACGTATAGTAGTTGTCTCTTACGCTAAGTGATATTGCTTTTTATCCGTAGCGCGAGGTATCGCGAACGATCGCATGTGGATGATCGTCGATCAAACTGGTCGGTTCGCGACTTTGCGTCGCTACCCCAAGATGGCGCTCATCTCCCCGCAGCTCGACGACCCCGAAAACCCAACAGTCAGTGCCCTTTCCCCATTTATTCCAACGGGCCAGCAGGTCTGCTGATATGCCGGTTCATTGTAGGTGCTCACACTGACGGCTCCAGGCATGGAGTATCTTCGCGTGCCAGTGGTGCACGATGGCGAGGAGATCCCCACGGACGTCTGGGGGGACAAGACTGTTGGCATTCACCAGGGCCACGCCGCTGCCAAGTGGATCAACAAGTTTCTCGACGATGTGCGTGAAGACCGCGAGTTCCAGCTCATCCGCAAGAAGGCCTCGGCCATTCGCGCAACGAACCCCAAGTACGCGCCCGGTTATGACACAGGTAAATTAGATATCTCACGTAGACGAGACATGAGCTGATTAATCAGTCTCTCTCTCTCTCTCTCTCTGTACCAGGGTTTGCGGATGCGTATCCGTTCCTGCTCGCAGTGGACGCGTCAGTCACTGAAGTGAACGAGAAGCTCCAAGAGAAGATCACGATCGACCGCTTCCGCGCCAAGTATGTTTGCCTACTTCAAACGTTCCCCTCGATCTCTCTCCCTATATTCTAGCTGACACGCCATGGTAAATCTCCCAGCATCATCGTGACGGGTGCGCCGGGCTTTGCTGACGAGCACTGGCACTGCCTCACGATCGGTGGCCTTCGCTTCCGCAACGTCAAGCCGTGCGACCGCTGCAAGGTACCGACTGTGGATCCGCAGACGGGCATTGCCCACCCGGACCGCGAGCCGCAAACGACCATGACGCCATTCCGCAACGGCGTCACGCTTGGCTTCAAGAACGGCGACAAGCACGAGTACTATTTTGGCTCGAACCTCGTAGCCGAAGACACCGGTCGCCTCTCGGTCGGGGCACCAGTGAAGGTGCTCACGACCAAGGAGACAGTGTTCGCCTGATAGCATACGCACCCGTGGACGCATCGCAGATGCGTGAGAGCGTCCTAAACTCAGCTCAAAAGAACTGTATGCGACGATTAAGTACCAAAAGTACTGTTTCGGATACTTCTCCCTGTAACTCTTAGTGTGATGCGCTACCTGGCGCATGAAACGCGACTGTATGCCTCTGCAGCATCAGTCTCAATCTGCCAGGGTGCTCCGACGAGTTCCTGATCCTCGTCATCGTGGACGCGGCGCTTTCGAGGTGAACGAGAAGCTTCGTGGACCCAGATATGGGCATCGTGGACGCGGACCGCAAGCCGCAAACGATCACGCCACCATTCCGCAACGCGTCACGCTCGCCTTCAAGGACAGCGCCGTATACAATGTAATGTTCGAGAGCTTTGTGTGGTATGTCCCAAAACAAAGTATGGCGAATCCTAAAAAATACGCATGTACTTCCACGGCTCTTCCCCGAAGCGGACTGCATGGGCAGTCCGTGTTCATTCTGGTTTCATGCTTGGATCATGTGCAGTTTGCTACTCTAGTTTGTGTGGTTGAACACCGCGCTCAAGAAGGATGGATTTGTCTCCGTCGTGTCTTTTTTAGAGTGTGATCAGTCAGATGGGTTCACGCACCTTATGCGTGGCGGTCAGATGGGTACAACTCATCTGTTGGAGGACGACAGAAGTGCAGTTTAACTGGAACGTTCTTGCTCCACTGCTGTCCACCAGCGGTGCTCCACGGCAGAAGCGCTTCCGACGCCCAGCAGGGTAGAATTCACTTGGCGACCGCCATGCAATCGTCTCCAACGACCAAGTTCCGCAAGCTCGCGCCGAACGAGTCGCTCGCGATGCTGGTGGACCCGCCCACATCCGACGAGGGGGCATGCGGCGTCCAAGGTGAGCCGATCGCAGTCCGCGTTGCCGTCCAGCGCTTGCGCCTCGTGCTCGTGATGACCGTAATGGTCGTGGCGATTGTCGCGCTCACGTGCGTCTTGAACCAGGGCGTTGTGGTCGAGCACTTTGATCGGCGCGACGTCTCCATCAAGCAACAAGAAGCTCTGCTGGAAAAGTACAACTCGTACTCGGGCTCCATCGCCGGCGCACTCGAACGGCCCGTAGAACTCGTGCTCGGCTTTGCGGTGCAGATCGTCGTGCTGCGCACGTTGGCCGACGACGTGCTTCGCGCTCAGAACCGCTGGCGCGTGACGGCGGCGGGGGTGGTCATTGGTGCGACGGACCTATCTCCTAACGAACGGCCTCAGCGCCGTGAACGTTCAAGTGCGTGAGCAGACCGTGCAAATGGTGATCCAGGCCGAGGACCTTGCCATTCCAGAGCCGAATGTCACCGGTACAACGACCGCTAACGCGTCGTTTTCTGAAGACCAGCACGCGAATCCCGTCGCGAACACCATTATGCGCGGTCTCGTGCTCCAACCTCCGACGGCCAAGTCTCCAGACTCGTGCCCTGAAACAAACGGCGTCGACCGAGTAGAATACCGTATCCCGCAGCGACCGTGGATGAAGGATTTTATCCCAACAGCGCTCGAGGCGAAAAGCATGCGGCTGGAGATCACTAAAACCAAGTCAGCTTTGAACGACGCATTGACCATTGACCAGTTCCCGATGAACGCATCCGTCGCGGCGGAGTTACTCGTGTACAGTTTCTACGATCGGCAGAACGGCAGCGCATGGGCATATGAATATGGCACCTTAGGCCTCACTGACTTCGGATTCCTGAACAGCACCGCCATTAAGTCCGTGGATCAAAACCCCGCGACAGTGTGGCGTAAGAATGGCAATTTTCTCGAGACACACGTACCGATGGTAAGAGTCTCCAACTTACTACCTGTGAGCCCAGCATCCACCGAGCAAGAAGATCGTGCGTGGTTTCTCCAACACGCTGCGGCGAGCATGTACAACGTCTCCAACGCAGAGTACAAGAACGCGTCCCAGTTGAAGAGTTGGAACATGACGTTTGCTCACGTCGACATTGAACCCAACGCCCTCTGGATGGACGCAGTGACGATCGAACGCGAAATGGTGTCGCCGCGACTGCAGACCGAGAACAACCGGACCTACCAAATCAACTATGACAAGTTCAAGGACTTCAAATTCATCCCAAAAGCCGAGAACGTCCCGGACGACCGTATCGACATGTTCATGGCGTGCGCCGACGCAGCTGGGCTCGATGCGCTCGTGGCAGTCGTCACCAAGAACAGCACCTACGTGAGTGCCAAGTGCTTGAATCGCTCAAGTCACTCGTTGGTGGTCATCAGTCGTGGCCATCGGTTGGTCGCGGACACGATACGGTCATACAATGGTACCCGCCGCACTACAAAGTCCAACAGCACGGCGGGCAACTACTCTATCGAGGTCGATGTATTCAACGAGACGTGGAGCAACACCTCGGTTACGTTCGGCGACTTCAATCTTGGTAACGAGACCAGTGTCATCAGCAACATTGTCAATCTGCGCGAGGTTGTATCAGTGACAGTCGCCCGTCTCAGCTGGAATCTCCAAAATCTCTCGGCCATGTACAAGGCCAAGTGTGACGCCGATGGTGGGTGCTTGGGCCTCGACGTTGCGCTTGGCTACGCACAACGCTTGGTTGTGAGTGAGAGAGCAATACCACTCAATGCGCTTCCTTCGCTGTTGGATGTGCCCACGACCGGCACGCTCGGCACCAAAGTCCCGCCTACTCCCTTCGTTTCCGTTCGACGACCTGTGAGCGACGAGCTATCAGCATTAAAAGTCGGACGAATCGGGGAGTACATTGGCGATGTGCTCATGCCGCACAATATTCGCAACAAGACCCCTTCGGCGTTGCCTCTCGACTACCGTGCGACCATGTGCGTCCGATATCGGCTGGCGACTGTTCTCAACAACCACGTCTACATGGAGAGCACGCTGCAACCAGCGTATACAGCCGCAGCCATGTTCTTGCTCCAGTCAGGAGTTGTCCGAGACGTGTTGAATCAATCGACGACGAATCACCGCGTACTGGCCTTCAACGGCAACACACAAGATGTCCAAGTCTACGTCTACATTCCCCAGCTAAACGTCATCGTCTCTCTTGTTGGCTGCGTGCTGCTTGTAGTGGTGATTGCATTGGTCGTGCTCTGGCCGCATGGTCCTTCGGATCCACTGATGCGAGTCACCGACCCACACGCGATTGCCAATGTCTTGGTCAACGAAAAAGCCTTTCCACCATTGCTGCTCTCACGATTCGTCGTGCCGTCCGACGATCTAGACAACTTTCGGATCCAGTCGCTTGCACTCCACCACACGACAGACCAGGAGGCGCCTCCACCGTGTACGACGAGCGACTCTGGGAGTACTCCGATGGGGAACTAGTAGCTCCAAAAGAGTACTCCAATTGTTAACCTGTCCGCTTAGTCGGGTTCTCGTAGTACGCCAAGGGTGCAATCGATGATTCGCCTCCGAAGAATTCACTTCTGAGCGCGCGTCATCGCCTCTAGAGTTTCGCACGCTGAGGCAGTCAATGCCGCCAATGAGATAAAGATGTGAGTACATGCATTCGGTTGTTTAGCAACTCAAGTTGCTCGCTGAACGCGTTCCTCACGACATTGCCTGACCATCGTAGGAGCTTGGCTTGATTGTAGATCTGCTTGCGCTGCTCTCGGTTGTGTGCGATTTGAGTGTAGAGTTGATTCAACTGCTCATGCACCTGCGCAAGCTCGTCGGTGAGTCGACTGAGCTGCTCGTCAAACTCTCGTGTGCGCAGGTTCTCCTCATGGAGGTTGCGGATCTTGCCGTGGTCGCAACCTGATCTTGGACTGCTCAGCCATTTGAACGAAACTCGTGGTCGAAGACGTCGGGCGCGTCTCCATCGGTGCACCTGTCAAGGTGCTCACGACCAAGAACGTTGTGATTGCCTATTCAGGGGGTTCTCGGTGATCAGGCTACACAGATAGAAAGCGCATTTGTCCAGACGAAATGGCAAGTTCGTTTTTACGGCAGACGATTTTTGTACCGGTCGCCTGCTTTGACGCTCGGGAGCGAGTATACATTGCTCCCGCTCCCTGAGCTTCTTGTCACTGTGGGCGGCACCGTGGGGTGCGACGGTGTACTCGCACTGGCGTGGAGTGTGGCGGTGCGCTCCGGTGACTCGCAGACTCCAGCAGGAGGTGGCGGTGTCGGGATCAACGGCGTGGTATCCCGCTCGGCTGGACATGGACGGTGGTGGTGCTGAGTCGTTATTGGCGAAGTCGCGGTTGGGGATCCAAGAGGCGACTCCACGTCTTTCTTCGTGTCCGTGACAATGAACCGTGGCACCAACGACTCCATCTTGACCGGACTCGGCTCAGCGGCGCGTTCTTCCTTCTCTCGTGCCATTGGTGGCAGTTCAACTGGCGGAGGACGCGGGTGAGGAGGCGAATGTGGGGGTATTTGTTCATGGCACTGCCTCAGCGGCGAGAGTTCCCCACTCGACTTTGGATGAACGACGGGCTCTAGAAAGACTGGCTCGGGCGAGCACCGCGATGGCGATACACTCGTCGGCGGTGTCGCCGGAAAAACCAGCTCATTCTCGTGAGGGTGAGAGTGCCTAGCCGTCGGCGATTGCGCGTGGAGTTTGCGGACGCTGCCCGTCTTGGTTAATTTCTGGAGCGACTCGAAGTTGAGCTCGAGCCGCTTGGGCGGCTGCCACTCACGCGCGAGCTCCTTGACAAAGTCGGCGTGTTTCCACAGCGTCGTGACGGGCGTGGTAGTCGGGAGATGAAAGAAAGCCATTGCGAGACGCACGCAGAGAGCATTGCTGAGGCTGCCGCCGGTCTGTGGAGGCGGGAGGGCGTCGGCCTTTCGAAGTATGTGGCGTAGGCAGACGAGCACGCGGTCCAACGAGCGGATCGTACACGACGGCTGCTGATTGAGCGGCTTCCACTTGGTCACCTCACTCTCTTCTAATGATGCCGCCACCAGTGCGACGAGTTCCACTGCCAGCAGTGGCTCTGCGAGATGCTCGAGCCAGTCGAGCAACAGCGCCGGTGGGTAAGCGGGCGACTCGTGACTGAGCGCGATCGCGTCGTTCCAGTTCCATTCTCCGACATTGAACGCGACTTTGACGGCAAAGAGATTCTGTTGAGAGACGCAGTGCGAACTGTGGGCAAGACTCGCTGGCACCGGCGGTGGCGGAACAACACCGCCTCCCACCGGCAAACTGGAAGCGACACCTGTAGACAATGCCGAGTCCGTCTCGCCGTGGTAGCTTTCTCCAAAGATCGCCCGGCCGTGCTTGGCGTACTGCTCGGCGAGGTCACACATGGAGCGACGTCCGTCGTGGCCCTGCCAGAGCAAGTGGAAGATGAACGCGTGGACCACAGCGGCCGCGTGACCTTCGACGACCCGTTCGACTTCGCGACAGAGGAAATCGAGCGCGCGCGGTAGGGCGAGCCGTGCACCAGAACATTTCTCGCCGTGGACCAAGCGGTTTTGCTGCTCGACCATTTCCGAGATGCTGAAGCGGTCGTGGATCAGCGGCAGCGCAAACACGACTCTCGAGGCGTTGACGTACTCGTGGAAGAGCCGCACAAACTTGGACTGGCCCGACGTCTGGATGGAGCCAGGCCGGTCGCGACGCACGGCCTTGATCGCTCGGTCGGGCGGAATGTTGTGCATGAAGATGAGACAGCAGGCGATCGCGAGCCCCGTGCGGCCATAGCCGGCGTGGCAGTGAACCGCGACCTTTTCGTGTCGGGAATCAGTCGTTCAGGTCGAGATCCGTGTGGTATTGAAGCGAGGGGAAGTCTCACCTTGTTGTGTCCGTCCTGTAGAATCGAGGCCATGACCTTGGCAATATCGAGCATGAACGATAGCGTTGGTGTTGTCATGTCCTCCCATCCAAAGTTGTAGAACCGGACTGCCAAGCAAGCCGATCCCGTGAGCATTTGGACATCCTTCTCCGTCCATAGGACTCCGTGAGTTTACCTACTCTTCTCTGCCATGAGGTCCGTCTCAGGATCGTACGGAAAGCCGCTTGCCCCGAGCCCGTCACCGCAGTACGGGTGCTCGCCCGGAAGCGTGAGATTGAATACGGCGACAATTCCCAGCCTACAGGTAGGAGTCGGTCAGTGAACGTCCGACAACCTCTGAGGGTAGATCATATATACTTGTGGAACTGGGACGCGATCTGGTACTCCTTCATCAGCCGCGACGACGGCCGCATCATGCCGAGCAACCGGTCCGCGACCATGTCAGCGTGGAGCCCGTGGACGGGCGAGTCGGTCTTGGCCAGCGCCGCGCTCTCGCTGCACCGCTTGCACTTGGCCCCGCCACAGAGCCGGCACTTGACAGTGAGCGTCTTTTCCCATTCGCGTCCCTTGACTGGTGAGCTCATCGTGCTTGCTGCTGCCTGCTTTGTCAACGCACCAGATAAAAAGGGGACTCTTGCTAAGAACCTACGTTCAGGAATATAGCAGTTGCGATCGCAGTCGAAACCGGAGCTAACTATACTGCAGTCACTAGTGGGAGCTGAGCGAGAATCGAGACAGAGGCACGCTGGGTGCACGCCAACGGTATTCCTGTGCGTCTTTTCTTGGCCCCCGGCTCGTGTCTGGAGATTACCCAGTTTATGCCGGGTAGAGAGTCCATTTTTGGACTGGATCCTAGTGCGGTGCACACCAAGTGTGCTGCTGGCGCTGGTCTCGCTGGTTGGGCGCGGACGGCTTCTCGAGGCGGACGCTGAACTAGCACTTCAGAACTACCCGTAGCCAAAGTGTTACCTTTACAGTGGCGACGCGGGTTGGTGTCTCCGGCGTGACAATGGCCACGCTAGGCACGACGACATGGCCGTCGACTGGTGTTTTTCTCCGGCCTGGAGCAAACACTGCTCTCCAGGCTGCGACACACAAAAGCGCCGACCCAAGTACACAGCCGCCGTCGTTGTAATGAGGTAGACGGACTCCGCACGCAAACATGATGCAGTAAGTGGAGTACAGCTGCCCAGTTGCGCTCTTTCAATCCTGACAAGGCAGCATGGCTCGGCGTCACTGAGCAATGAGACCAAGGAAACCATGCTTGAGCCACGGGTGAGAGCCTTCGGTTGCAGAGCGAGTATTGCACGTGATTGCAGAGAACTTGCACATCTACTATATTAGCACCAAGGCGACCGGCAAAGAAGTGGACGCCCGCCAGCGAGATTGCCGACAACGCCTTGTTGCAGTGTTTTCCGCAACTCACCATCTACTGATTTAAGAACGTTTCGTAGCCATAGAAGGAGGTAATGTCCTATTATAGTACATTACCCGCTTCTATCATCACAGCAAGTAATATTGAAAAGAATCAGTGGCCTAGCATTTCATTCGAATCTGCACCAACACCATTATTCTTCTCCACCACCTCGTCGGGACTGTGGGGTGCTCTTCACCAGCGCAACATGGATACCATGCGGAAAACCATCCGCCTCGAACTTGGAGCCATCGAGTCACGAGGCGTGTCGCATGGGGTTTTTAATCGACGTACAGTACTTGAAGGATGCTCCATGCCGTTTGTTTCTCCTTGCAGCGCCTGCACCGTAGCTTTTAGTAGTGGAAGAACCCCACTGCAGTCTGCGGTGGTGCTGCTCCACTTCTTCTGGGTCTGTGAAGTTGAAGTACAGGATCCACAATCAGAACAGAGCTCCCACCAGTGGGCCGCAGGATCCAGTGCACAGTGTGCCACAGGAGAGTCTCCTTTCAAAGGAGTCCTTCAAGGACCAAATCGGAGAGTGAACCCACTGGTAGCCAGTCTACACTGTAGATACCTCGCGAGTTGCCTTCGTATCATCAGGCATCAGCTGATCTCGTCTTGTGGATGAGGACAGCGCAGTGTTTCCAAAGGGGGAACCCTTCCTGATAGGAAGTTCCGATTTTATGAGAGCCAACTGTACTGTACAGTACGTACTCTATTGATCAGACTGGATTAAAACAGTAACGCATCTTTTGCAGCCTGCAAACACATCACTAGCGGAAGCATGCGATACGCGCAGCCATTGTGCGATCCACATTGTCACAACGTACGTCGCACATACCATCATGTTCAGGTCTGTGTTGAACGGCATCAAAATCAAACTGCAGATCGTGGCCGACATCTCAACTCATACAGATATTCTCTTGTATAAACAATAGGGTTCACTAGCGTAAGCTTCCCATCTGACAAAAATAATAAAGGTATTGAAAGAGGATAATAGAGTACAAACGCCCACTCATGTACTGTCAGACAGGGCAAACATAATGTTTCATGATTTGCTTAAATATGAGAATAACTGTAGTGTATAGTTTACTGTCCGACAGATTCCGCTAGTACCGTACAAAAACACAGCACGAACTGTCCATGCTGGGACGAAGTGTGTCCGCTCCACACTTTTGGGAACCACCTAATCAGGTCTGTCTGTTTGGCGCGTTGGATGGTTTTGTTGTGTTCTCCAGGCAGGCCATGGCATTGTCAGAAAAGCAAAACCTGTCATACTGTTAGAGAGTCTAATTCATTGCCTGATGGGTTCGACAGGGTAGACTTTTGTGACTCTTGCTTGATTGTTGGGATTTGCAGCTAAACACTGTTAAACTATGCACTCTCAAAACTAACAATTCTGAGATACCCAGACTTTTTGGGTTGGAAACTGTGAGTTAGTTCTCCTAGATTGCTGAGGCCTGTGTCCGGACTCATCAGCGGGTTAAGTGCCTACAAAATCCGATCACAGTACTTCTGGTCTACCATATTCTACTGTGCCAATGCTTGAAGTGTTTCGGGGAATCCAGAGTTTTGTTATTGGCAGCGCTCTGTTCATTTACAGTAGTATATACTGTAGAGTGGCTGCAGTACAGAGGAACCATGCTACTTGAACAGTGTAGCTGCATTACCCCGAGGTAATACGCTGTTGTACGATCTTGCTGGAGGTCTCCTGTAGAAAATCGACGTCGTAAGGGGAAATCCTGTTTTGGTTTACCGGATTCCGAAATGGCGCTGTTGTTCTTCTGGGAAAACAGACCGCCGATTATACAAAAATCAAGCTATATATTGCGCCGATTTTCATAATGGGGTCTACTCTACGAGTCCTATTTACGCCGCAAACTTTGCAAATGTGGTGAAAATCCTGGAAAATGTACTTTTTCGAGCGTCTGTTTCCCGCGGGAGGGACGGTCCATGCAACAGCTGGCTTCACCCGACTGTGTTTTGGACGCCTAAACACAGCCAGGACGGGAAACCTCCGAAACCCTATAAAACGGTTTTGCCCAACACCCAAACATGGCATTTCCAGTAGACCCGAAGCCTCCCATAATCTATACTTGTGCTGGTTTTGGCGTGTTTTGGGCGACGTGGCTGAAAAGAGACCTCCTCAGACTTCAACTCAGCCGCCATTGACACGCACTGCGTCTGCCTCGAGACCGGGACCGTGGGTTCCGCAGCGGACGTGGGGAGCTACGGGCAACGGCAGATGGGAAGACTTGGTGTCACTATGACTTTGAACACCATTGGTTTTGCCTGGCCAGCCC
>JAADXL010000189.1:0-46030 GCA_023337755.1 Pythium aristosporum
CCCCCCCCCCCCCTTCCCTATGCGTATTTTACAATTTCACAGTATTACACACGATTGATGCGAAACAACCTAGGTCAACCTAGGTCGTATAACTACTGTAGAAAATCGCCCGAAATACTGTGTAATCTGTGCAATGTATGATCTTGGGACTCGAAGGCCAATGTCTGTCTGATCAACATGTGCAAGAATGCCTGCTACAAAACCCATGTCTAGAGAAAAGAGACGTGTCGTAGGATCACCGAGGGACATTATTGCGGTTACATTCGCTGTCTTCGAGACGAGCATCCACGCCCTTCTGTGGAGCCCCTCAATGAAGGCATAACGGTTGACCTCATAGCTTTTAGTGTGCCTGTCTTGTCCGTTCAGGCTTGCAAGACCGCAAGCAGTATAATAGTCGCTTGACGTAAGGCAATTGACTGCAACAGAAACAAGAGTGATAACAATAGGAGGCCAGGGTTTTCACTGGAAAACTTGCACTTGAGAAGAGGCCCTTGCGCTCACTCTCCTCCCGTGGCTGGTGACATGACGGCGCATTTGTGTGGTGGGTGAGGTTGCTCTTGTACTACGTAGTATGAGCGCAGGAGACTTGATATCTGTGCAGCATAAACCAAGAGCAGCTCAGTCAATGCACTGAGCCTTAGTGTGCTGATACTGGACGTTTCCCCTGATGGGCTCATGGGTCAATGTGTACCCATGCCCATCTCCGTCCCATCACCATTTGAAACATAAGGGATCGGAGGTAGTTAAAATACAGAAAAAATACTGTATGTGCCACGAACAGCCATCTACCTAACAACACTGTACCCATATATTAACCTTTCGAGATAAATCTGGTTGTGCTCAGTGAAAGTTGGTGTTTCAGTTCTAATTTACAGTATAGTGCGCAGTTCATTTGGATCATGGTTAGGGCTGGGGTGTCAGAGGATGATTAACCTATTAAAATACATAAACCGCTATAATTAATTTCATAGTATGTTGGGTCCAATGACAAAGAGACCCTAGATACCTACAACTCTCTATTAGTGAAAACGTTTTCACAGTATGCCTTGCGTATTCTATTTTCTCTATACTGCCTCTTGTTATAATGCTGCACCATAGAGTATTGTAAAATGCTATGCACGGACATCCCCGTGCAATGTGACACCGTGGTACGTATCTACTCTAAAAGTTAAATAGAGTTAAGCAGGATGATGATGCCGTTTTTGTGCTTTCCTTTCAAACATCATAGTATAATGTTTTACATGTTTTAGCAAAGCGTAAGTGTCACATTGCACAGGACAACCGTACAGTACTGTGTATACTGTAAGCTTACGGATTCACACTGTCAGCAAACTGTCAGCCGTGACTCCGACGTGATTTGCAAGAGAGCGCCATCTGTCGCAAAGCAGCTCGGACAATATATGTTGCGGTGTGTCCAGGCAAGTCATGTCTCTCCTTCGCTCTGATCAACGCGTGACAGAGTCCTCCCCCGACAACCACAGAGTGTCTTCACTGCGTGTGTGTGTCGGTTACGTCTGTTATAATAGTATCGGACCCATTGTCACGGACCCCTATCCCTCAATAATCAATTGAGGTTCTCATTGGCTCTCGAAGAAAATAACCAGTGCGTTCCAGACCCGGGTCAATGCGACGAGCCCGTTTTGATCGATGGAAGAAACAATCATCACAGGGTATGCGTATACAGAACCTTCTTAAATCAATTCGCATAGAAAAACGGTATCCGATTAGAAAGGTTATCGATTCGTACACACGGGTCAGCTGGGTGTGCAAGACAAATGAAATCGGGCGTTTCTTCGCCCCAATCGTTGAGCGTTCCCTCATCTTTCGCGTGAATCCCCCAGTCGCTGCTGGCCTTCTGGTCTTTTTTGGCGGCCACCAACGGAGACCGTCCGTCCGTCCCCGCACTCTTCGTCCGACACACTCACGCGCCCACTCACGGCCTCGACAATGTTGACCAACTTTCTCTCGCTCATCATGAAGGCACCGGCGGAGCCCGAGACGCGGCTCCCGCCCACGACGCTCACGTACTTGCTGCAAGAACACAAGGTGCCAGTCGAGACATTGATCGCGCGCCACGGCGCCGTCGCGACCATCGCCAAGTCGCTGTTGGGCGTCGTGCCCAACACGGGCAAGTACTTTGAGATCTGGCCGCCGGCCAACAAGATGTACTACTTCATGGTGCCATCCTTCCTCAATTTGCCGGCCTTCATGTTTGGCTACGGCGCGCCCAAGGAGCTGATCTCGCTTGCGCTGTACACGTCGTCGTTGGCGGCGTGCTGTCCGTACTGCTCGTCTCACACGTGCACGTTTTCGGTGCGACGCGGTGTCGAAGTCGAGAAGCTCAGCGTTCAAGCGATCTGCGCGCGCCATGGCGCGACGAACGATTTGTACACGCCTGTGGAGAAGAGTGTCATGGATATGTCGGAGCTGCTCGCGACCTTCCCGTGCAAGGTCAGGAACAAGGATCGAGCTAATCTGCTTCAGCATGCTGGGAACCCCGAGACCGCCGAAGCGATTGTTCTGGGCATGGCAATGATGGGGTATCTGAACAAATCAATGGACGCGCTGGGTATGCCCCTCGAGGTCGAGACGTACCGCGAGACGCGCAATGTCATAGGTGAGACCTGGTCGCCAGGAGCAAGTGGACAACTCGTCGATCCAGACATCCACACCCCGGAGCCGGCTCCTGCGATCGATTCATTCGCGACGTACTGGTCTATGGTCAAGCAAGGTCCAAGTGCAGCCAATTTTGAAAAGAAGGCGCTCTCAGGCATCCCCACTGACGCGGAGGGAGCGACAGCATTTCTCGAGGAGCGATACGGTCATCGATTCCCAGTACTCAAGTCCATGTGCCTACCGCGCCCAATGGCTGCCGTCGCTGCGATGATCCACGAGTGTTTTAGCGTTGAGAAGAGCATCATCGGCATCAAGGCCAAGCTCGCCGTGGCGCAGATCTTTGCATCGATCACGGAAAGCTTGCCGGTCCAGGAGGCAGTGGATGCCATGGCCAATCATTTTGGCGTGACCCATCACTTCTTAGACACGACGAAGGAGCTAGCCAGCGATCCGGACGCAATCACAGCCGCCATGAAGCTGTATCCGGACGAGGAAGACCGTCAGCTCCGGGCGCTTCTCGTCATTGCGCACGCGACGTCGTGGTCACCCGCAAGAGTGGACGAGACCGTTGTGACACTTTGCAGTGACGCGCAACTGGAGCCACCAGCAATCGTCGAAGTCGTAGCTATTGTCTCGGTCATGCAGATGCTTCACCGCATCTCCATGTTCTACCGCGTTGACGAAGAAGACGACAATTGACGCGCAGGTCTACAGTTGTAACACTACGTAGTCGTCAACGGTATATAAATGTAACGTTATGCAGTTTTTCTGAGATCTGTACGTGCCAAGGTCGGCTCGAGACGACCAGTTTTGTCGGATGGGATGGCCATGATTTATCCTTTTTTGGAGGTCATTGCTGTTTGGTATCTGACGAATCCAAAAAGTGCCCCAAAGGTACAAAAAGTGCCCCAAAGGTTCCAACGGGTCCAATCATAGGTGGACGTTCAATCATGACAACGATCAAGTGGAACTGACTACTCACGTCACAGGGTCGCCCCACGCCCAACGAGCTGAAAATAGGATGCTTTGCTGGCGTGTGATGTCTGGCAGAGGGAAGTTGTCCTGCGATTTTGCTTTCTCAGGCAGCTTACACTACGTACGGAACAGTGCAGTATGACTAATACGTAGAAGTCTCTATGTACTGGAGACGTATGAGTAATACGTAGAGTCTCTACTGGAGACTCACGTCAGCGTGACGATCATGCCTATCTTCCAGCAGAAAAGAAATATTCGATGTATACAACACGTCGGATGAAATGAGGGCTTTGGTTTCCTGGTTTTGTTGACGGCTTGAGTCCCGTCGTTCCGTGGAGTGGGTATGGCCGGCATAATATGCCGCTTCTCGCAGCTGAAAAAGGAAGACACCAAGCAGTACTGCGGTACAGCCTCTGATATGTCTTCCTGCTTTCATTTCCAAAATGATGAGCAGGAGAGGGCCCGAAAATAGACCAACAGAGGAAATGTACTGACATAAGGCAGTGTGATTACCAGTAAAGTGCCTCTGTTCTCATTTTGCCCTCGTCTTCGTCTCTGCGTGGTTCACACAAAGACGACGACGCGACCGGATAGCTGCCGGGCTGCCACCACCAGCCTACATGAACCTTGCCACCCAGCTCGACGAGAACTTCAAGCGAGCGATATCGTCTTGACGGCGAATGTAGTCCGCCGTGGACATGGTGCCCATGCCGCCTCCGCTCACGTATAAGAGTTCATCACTGAAAGGACAGCAGGGAGCTTCGACTACACCTCGTCGTATGAGAACAGCGTCAGTGTAGCCTTCCACCGCAAGCGGATCTGACCAGATTGTGTCAATATATCCCTGACGCAGGTCATCGGGTTCTCAGTGAGGTACATGTGGAAAGTGTTAATCTCATTCGTACTTAGTCGACCGTTCCCTGTAAATCCCCCGGTTTTCTCAACCCACCAGTCTTCCCCCAACAAGGGACACTTCGGGGATCCCCAACCTTTGGATTCCCGTGGTCTGTCCCTTGTGTCCCGAATTTGGGCCCCTGCTTCCCCTCTCCACACTCTCTCTTCGACTGACTTCAGGGCCCCGTGGGCAACAACAACCCGACGCCCAGGAAGGGAGGAGGAAAGGAACGAACGGGCGAACCGCAAAGGAAAAAAAAGGGAAGCGAGGAAGAGAGAGAGAGAGCGTGAGGTGTGGCAGCTAGCGACCCCCCTGCCCCCGGATCCCCCCAGGGCACTCGAGAAAGCTTCGTCCTCCCCCGCACAGCATCCACGCACATCTGCCGCCCCCCGTCCTCCGAGGAGCGCCAAGGGTTCAGCCTGAGGGAAGGGAGAGAAAGAAACCAAACAAAAAAAAACAGATTCTTCACACGCAAAAAGGTGACGTTAGAACGTCTCTGACACTACAGGTATGTGCATGTGGGGGCACGAGGGTATGCGCTTGCCTGGAGCGGCGGTATCCCATGCTGGTCATTGCTGGATGAGGGAAATCTTAAGCGCTCACGGCGTTGTGTACTTGAACTTGCAGTTGGGGATCTTTGGGACACCATGCCGCGCAAGTGTGCCGAGTGTGAGTTTGACCAGAACCAAGATGACGCCGAGTCCTGTGTGGCCTGCGGCTCGGCGCTCCCAGCGATCGTCGTGATTGAGCTGCCGGCCAAGGGAAAACTCGGCGTGAAGCTCAAGCCTCCGAAAGACGGTGTGATTGACCACGGCTTGGCGATCGACAACATTGACAACCCGCTGCTGGAAGGCAAAGTGGAATCCGGCGATCTCATTGTCGCGATCGGCGGCCGCGATGTCGACGGCATGGGCTTTTCGAGCGCCGTCGATTTGATCCGCAAGCTGCCGCGTCCTCTCGCGATTTCGTTTGAGATTGACTTGAAGCGCCGTGCGCAAGTGCAGGCCGAGAAGCGGCGGGCAATGCAGTCGATCGACGACCTCGATAAGGATCTCACGACGTACGCCGTCGTGTTTGACGAAGGCCCGATGGGTTTGAACTTGGAGGACGCTGAGCGATACGGTATTGACGGTGCCGTCGTGCGTGCGCTCAAGGGCCAGGCGAAAACGAACGGCCAAATCTCGATTGGTGATATCGTGTTCAAGGTGAATGACACGGAAGTGCTCTGCATGCCGTACTCTGAAGTCATGGAGGTGCTGCGCACGACGCCGTCGCCCAAGACGCTCCAGTTTGTGCCCAAGGACAAGCTCGCCGATGTCCAGCGTGTGAACTCGCGCAACTCGACGAGCTTCCGCCAGCGCGCGTCCACGTCGAGCCGCAAGATGATTACAAGTGCACGCATGCCCAAGGTCGACAACAATGAAGACACGGACGACAAGTCGATTGCTCAACTCATTATGGACAACCAGAACGCGACCATTAAGAAGGGCCGTATGTATAAGCAAGGCCGCGTGATGCGTAACTGGAAGTCGCGATACTTTGTTCTCAGTGTGTCCAAGATCGAGTATTTCAAGAACCCGAGTTCCACGACCTCGCGTGGTGAACTGAGCTTTCTCAGCCACCGCTGCTCGGTGCGGTCATTGCGTGGATCGTCAGACGTCGTCTGCAAGTCTCCGAGCGTTGTCGCCGAGTATTTGTTGGAGCTGCGTGTGGATGACCGCAAGTTGGTGATGGCGTGTACGTCCGAGTCCGACAAGAAATCGTGGATGGATGCGATGAAGTTGGCCATTGATGCCTCGAAGACTGTCGGCCGCACGGCATCGCTTGGTGACTCACTCTCGCTGGCGAAAAAATTCCGTAACCAGCGCTCCAACAGTATTTCGGCCGATATTTTCTTGGACCGCAACGCCGCTGGACGCTTGTCTCAATTCAACTATGACGCCTTCCCCACGCCGATTCTCCACGTGGCTGTGTTGTCGGCGACAAACTTGGCCAAGTCGGGAAGTAGTGTGAATGCGATGTGTGAGATCACGCTGAATCATGAGACTTTCAAGACGGTGGTCGTGAAGGGCCAACGGTCGCCCGTGTGGAAGCAAGACAACTCAGCATCGTTTGAAGCGCCAAGTGAAGATATGGTCATCGAAGTACGACTGTTTGACGAGCACGTGTTCCGTTCGTCAGAGTTGCTGGCATCGCTGACGATCCCACTCAAGTCGCTGCCAAACATGGAAAAGGTGACCAAGAACTACCCGCTCGCTCTTGCGAGTCGATCGGCGGGTGCCGTCGTGACCTTGTCGTTGGAGTACATTAACAAGGCCAAGGCGTTCCAGCAAGAGCAGCAGCGACAGCGCCTTGGTGACGATCTTGGGCGATCTGGGGTGTTGAACGAGCGCGATGAGATGATCAAAATTCAGACGGAAGCGCAGATGGCCGCTGATGAAGCGAGTATGAATGCTGCACGCGCCGAGGAAGAAGCGCGCACGCTGTTGGAGCAGGCGAGACAGAAGGCCGAGGCAGCTATGGCGGCTGCACGTGAAGAGCAAGAGCAGGGCAAGGCCGCTGTGGAAGCAGCCATGGCGGAAGCGCAACGTGCGAAGGAAGAGGCCGACATTCAAGCTGCCGAGGCCAAGCGTGCCCAGGAGGAAGCCCAGAAGTTAATTGAAGCGAATCAACGCATCCAGCAGCAGTCGCAGGAGCTTGGCCAGGGCCACTCGCAATTTGGCGAGTATCGTGCGATGGTGCAAAGTGGAACTCCCCATGAAGCCGTCATGCAGAAGATGCGAGACGACGGCATTGAAGAGTCGAGTATTGCCGCGTTTTTCGACGGCATTAACTCGTATGAGCAAAAGATTCGGCAGCTCCAAGAAGAAGTCGAAAAGCTGCGTCGTCGTCCGTCGAAACGTGAAGAGGTCAAGACCGAGGACATGTTTGCCCACTTGGATATGGACCAGGTGCAGTTGCTGCGACGACTGCTCAAGCTTGAGAAGCAGTTGCAGCAAGCTGGTATCGCCGTGGCTGCCGATATTCCGTACGAAGAGGCCAAGGCAAAGGTCGAGGAGATTGCCAAGAGAATGGCTGAGATTGGTTCGGCCGATGTGACCCACCCGGATCCTGAAATCCAGCGTTCGCTGCGTGAAGAGTACTACCGTCTGGAACAAGATATGGAGAAGTACAACACGGCGTTGATGCTGACTGACGAGTACGCGGCCGAAGAGGCACGAAAGGAACGCGAGTGGGAAGAAGAAAACCTCGTGGCCAACTTGAGGGCGCTCAAGTCCATTCGTCGCTGCATGCCTGTCGACATCAAGAACATGTCGGAAGCCGATCTCCAGTCTGCTGCGTCTCCGAATGGCAAGTTTATGTCGCGAGACATGGCGAGAAAGTTCAAGCGTACAAACGTCCTGGAGTTGCTGCGCATGGATCCAAAGGATATCATGAAGAGTCACCCGTCGTCACTCGAGAACGTACGTGTGACGGGTCTCACGGTAACGGAGCGACGAGCTCTGCACTTGCACCTGCGCGACATTGGAGAATCGTGGAAGGCAGGTCAGAATGAAGAGTTGACCAAGCGTAAGTTTGACTGGTTCAAGACATTGAAAGAAACGTTCAAGACTGTCGTGAACGCCTACAACCGCCACGTGACACAGTACGGTCCGGCCGACAACCACCCGTACGCGACGCGTGATGATCCCGACAACGGATGTCCTTTGATTGGTAAGCAATGTCCGATCAAGGCAGACATGGCGCCAGCGTACAATGTCGATCTGGGCTACCCCGATGGCGATGTGTACAAGGAGTCCACCGTGCAGAAGGGTACCCCCGATGATGCAGGCGCGATTGCGTTGCGTGAAGCACAAGAGTTTGCGCGTGCCAAGCTCGCGAATGCGCGTTCGGACACGTTGAAGAAGCACTACAAGAACGTTCGTCTGGCGGCTGAAGCTAATGGTGCCTGTGAGTTGATCGACACTACGATGGACATGCTCGAGAATCGGCAGTTGTCGTGGTTCCAAGCGCGCCTCAAGCACCGTGTCAATAAGACCGAGACAGCCTCCACGATCAAGGTCGAGTTGGCCGAGTTTACAGAGTTGGTCAACGAAGTTCGTCTCGCGACTGCAAAGTTTGCCGAACGTTCAGGTATGAACTTGTCGGGCAAACGTGTTGCCGCGAATGATGGGCCCGATACGCGGTCCGGCATCGAGTGCGCGCTCGTGGAGCTGTATTGTGACATGGTGCTGGAGTGTTTGGCTGGCTTGGTGGAACGTATGGACGAGGTGCAAGCGAGCGACAAGCGACTCCGTGCAGCCATCCCAACCATCAAGGAACTTGTCGTCGAACTCAAGGGCAAGAGCACAACGACATTGGCAAAGCTCAAGGACAAGGGCCCTGCGCTCACGCGCAAGATGAAGACGCGTGCGGACATCATGAAGGAGGCGAAGGAGAAGAATGCGGCTGAAAACGGTGGGTCTGCCGCCGCGCCCGCGGAGAGTGCAGCGGAGAGTGGTGGCGGCGATCGACCACCACACCCGCTGATGGGTGGGCGAGGTCGGAGTGGTCGTGGCCGCGGCCGTGGCGATCTGTTTTCTGCTATCAAGGGTCGTGGCGGCGGTGGTGATGAGGATGAAGGTGGTGGTGGCGGTAATGACTTGATGGCCGCCATTAAAGCCCGAGGACGTGGCGGCGGCGGAGGCCGTGGTGGTGATCTCATGTCGGCTATCAAAGCAAGAGGAGCTGGCCGTGGCGGCGACGACGGTGGTGGTGGTGCTCCCATGGATCTCATGGCGGCGATCAAGGCGCGCGGTCGTGGCGGTGGTGGCGGCGGCCGAGGCGATATGTTCGCGGCGATCAAGGCCCGTCAGAAGGATTAAGATGGAACACACGACCATACCAGGACCAAGTCTTTTGCGTGATAGAGTTACGATGGTGCTCCTAGAGGAGTCGGCACTTTGAGAGGGGGAGAGCGAAGACGGATGCGAAGAGGCAAGATACGGAGACGAGAAAGGACGAGATCCACACTTCACCGCAGGGCAATAAGAGCGACTGGAGTTGCACACCAAACACACACCAAGCGACTCTGAAGACACGTTTGCGCTAGCGGTCGAAACTGCACACAGATGACGAAATGTGAATGTGAAAAGAGAGATGAAAAACAGAAAACAAACCATTGGGCTTCAATCTGTGACGTGGTGCCGAACCGACAAAGCTTTTGCGTCACGTCACATATCTCATGTGGTGCACACCAAACAGATCTTTGTTTACTTGTAGTGATTACTCATATTAGCCAATCTTCCACTTTTAATCGAATAACAGCCAATCAGATCCTTGTTCAACCTGCACGTCCGACGCGTACACATCCGAAAAGCTCCGTTCGCATTCAGCTAATAGCGCACTTGCTAATAACCCCTCGCGATCCAAGATGCTCCGCTCGCTCTCGCGCGCCGCCGTCCGCTCCCAGCGTCTCTCTCTCGCCGCGCCGCTTGCGCGTACGTTCGCGAGCGATGCGTCCATTTTCAGCAAGTGGATGAAGACGGAGCCCGTGAAGTTCAGCGCCGAGACGCCGTTCGAGACGCTCGCGGTGTCGTACCCGCAGGAAGACGTGCTCCACCTCAAGCTCAACCGCCCCAAGCAGCTCAACGCCATGAACCTGCAAATGTGGGTCGAATTGGGCCAGGCGTTTGCGGCGATCGATGACGACACGAGCATCAAGGCGGTCATCGTCTCGGGCGAAGGCCGCGCGTTCTCGAGCGGCATGGACCTCAACGTCTTTATCGCGATGCAGAAGGCCCTGGCCGAAGTGTCGTGTGAAGGTCGCAGCCGCGAGATGGTTATGCGCATCATTGACGAGTTCCAGCGCGTCGTCTCGGCGCCCGAGAACTGCCGCGTGCCCGTGATCGCGGCCGTCCACGGTCCGTGCATTGGCGCCGGCGTCGACTTCATCTCGGCCTGCGACCTTCGCTTCTGCGAAACGTCGGCCGTGTTCTCGGTCAAGGAGATCGACCTCGCGATCGTCGCCGACGTGGGCACGCTCCAGCGACTCCCAAACCTCGTGGGCGAGCAGAACGCCAAGGAGCTCGCCTACACGGGCCGTGACTTCAGTGGGCTCGAGGCCGAACGCATGGGCTTCGTGGTCAAGTGCCTCCAAGACCCCGAGGAGCTCTTCACCCACGTTGAAGGCGTCGCAAAGACGATCGCGAAAAAGAGCCCTCTCACCATCCGCGGAATTAAGCATACGATCCAGTACCAGCGCGACCACACGACGCGCGACGCGCTCGAGCAGGTGCGATACCACAATGCCGCCATGGTGCAGAGTGAGGACCTCACGGCTGCCATCAAGGCCATCATGACCAAGACCGCGCCGACCTTCCGCAAGGACTAGATGGTGAAAACACCCCCAAGAGGGGAAGCGGCCTACTATTTGGGTTCGCTCCCTCTTGCGTTCGCGTCCCTTCCAGTAGGAATACAGACTGTCCAGTCTAGAGGTCTACATGTATTTGCACGTGTTCGTCGGGTCCCAATCTTGATTTGCGTCAGCTTCTGGAGAGATCCTTGAGCATCTCCGAGGTCTTTTCGTAGCAAAAGAACGTGACGGCGTTGACCGGGAACGCGCGCACGACGGCCGTCGACATGCCGTTGAAAAAGATCTTGTAGCCGCCCATCGCGTAGAGTCTCCGCGCCTGGTACGCGATCGTCTTCTCGTGCGGTGCCTCGGCAAGCGTCTGGATCGACGACTTGATCACTGGGTAATGATGGCAAGTCCAGAGGTTTAGATACGTAAGCAGTCAGACAGGACTGGAGAACCACAAGCTTACCGTCCGCAGGGTATGCGATGATCCACGAGCCGACGCCGGCGAGCCCACCGGCCGTGAGCATGGCCGTGTGGTGGCTCACGCCGTCGTCCATCATTCTCCGCTTGATGAGCTCGTAGGCGTAGAAGTAAAAGCCAAAGGCTGGGACTTCGCGACACAGCGTGACTGGGTACCCGAGGAACAGGCCTCGGAGACCGTTGCGCCTGTAAATGTGCTTGATGCAGTCCATGGGGCCGTTGTAGTGGCTACTGGCGTGGCCGTCCTGGACTTGGAGCCGGCACTTGATCAGATCGGTCGGCGTCACGGCAATCGTCTGGCAAAAGCCACTGATCACACCTACGCACAGAAGGCATCACTTGATATGAAACCACACTGCACCCACCGTCTGGAGCGTGCATGTGGGTATCTTACCGGCCGTGAAGACGGACTGCAGCTTGGGCAGTTGGGCATTGTCATCAATGACGCGCAGTGTGCGTTCGTACGTGGCAAACATGATGGCGTTCGTCCACGCGCTGCCAAAGAGCGGCGACGCCATGCCCTTGAAGAACCCGCTCGCACCTTCATGGCGAAACTATCCATACACACGCACACAGAGAGACCCGACGGATTAGCCGGCGTGTTGTTCTCGTGGCCACATGGATCCCACGCACCGTTTGGCGCGCGCAGTCGATCGCGCCGGTGTAGAACGAACTGTGGGTCTGGAGCCGCACTTTGACCGTGTCGAACGGCTGGCCCACGATAATGCCGCTGCAGCCGCCGACCGTGCCCGCCGCAAAGTCGACGAACACGGAGTAGTCCTGGTGGCGCTCCACGGCCTCCATTCTGGCCAGAAGTAGGGAGCAAAGCGGCTCTTCCCGGTGCTGGCAGGCCCGAGAACGAGGGATACGATCCCGCTACGATCCCCACAGCACCAGTCGTCGACCGATGAGACGCCACGCGCCACCGTGGGATAATAAGTGCGCCGGCTGACGTGCGTCAGTTGAGCCAAACGCGAGCCTGCGCATTCTATGCGCTGCGCGCCAATGCGCGAGCGGCTCATTTCCTCGAAAGAGTGACAGCGCTCAATTGGGAGCAAACGCAATTTTTCACAGTTAGCTTACATAACCTCTTCAATAGAATACAATTATGTCTGACAGGTAGTGACTTTTTACGAATGATCGGTGTAATTACACCAGTATACGTGTGTATACTCATGGAAGTGTATACTCGTTGAGTACCCCTTTGATTGGTTCTTGGTTGTTTGGTTGGTGTCGCCCGGTGACCGGCGCCGCGGCCTGTATTTCTGTTTCCAGACGCAGAACCCGTGGAGATCCGCATTCGCCGGCAAGCTTTTTTCGTGAACCATGCTCGTCCCCAAGAAGAACCGTATCGCTGTCTACTCCTACCTGTTCAAGGGTACGTAACCCTGCGTGCATTGTACCCACCCACTCCAGCGAGCTCCCAGGCACGCCGTCGATCTTCGTCTGAAAGCTCCTCGTCCACATGCGACTCGACGAACCGCAGCATGGGATGGCCGGTCATGCGACGTGGTAGCTGAGTTGACAACGTCACAGAATCGCAGATCGCGTATGTGTTGCCGCTTCGGTTACAGCCGAATGGTTGGCTGCTTGCATCGCTGAGCAGAATCGACTCGCTGCTTTTGGCTGGCGTGGAGTGGGAGGGTATGGTCGTGTCCTCACGCACAGCGAGATCTGACGGAGCATGTGTCTTGTTGGCGATTGTGCCGTATAGAGGGTGTGATGGTCGCCCAGAAGGACTTCGCCAAGCCGCAGCACGAGGCGGTTGAGGTGCCGAACCTTCAGGTGATCAAGCTCCTCACCTCGCTCAAGTCGCGTGGCTACGTGAAGGAGACCTTCAACTGGCAGTGGTACTACTGGTACCTCACCAACGAGGGTATCGAGTACCTGCGTGCGTACCTGCACCTCCCCGCGGAGATCGTGCCGGCGACGCTCAAGAAGCAGGCCGCTCGCCCGACGCGCCCGCAGGCGCCGGGCGCCGGTGGTTTCGGCCGTGGCCGCTTCGACAAGGACAAGGGCGTCGGCCCGTCGGGCGACTTCAACCCCGAGTTCGTACGTACACCCCATTCCCCGCTCTCTCTCTCTCTCTCTCATGTTCCACGTTTTTCATACTGACGCACGGATCTCTTATTCCATTGTCAACAGCGCCGTGGTGGCCAGGATGGTTACCGCCGTGAGGCCACGAACTAAGCTGCTGTAAATTAAGGACGAGCATTTTGATCGCTTGCGAATAAAATGGCACGTTTGTCGGCATTGCTACCACACACGCACAGCGCAAATCTCCATCTTTGCCATCTTCATGCGTTTTACCGTAAACAGGCGCCCAGTTACCGGAAATATGGCTACACTACCGTCGAACCCGTGCTACCTGATACTACCGTAGTACCCGATATCACAGGTTCATTTCCTTCCATTTTCCCACGGCAACTTCAATCTTCCTTCCACCAAGACCATGGACGCCCCCGTGATGCTCTCGGTCCGGGAGCTTTTCGATGCGGAGGCCGCGCAGGGCACGTTCCAGCGGCTCGTGGACGCCATCAACGCGCAGGCGGCGGCGGTCGAGCGGCTCACGCGGCGCGTTGCGACGCTCGAGACGACGCAGCGCCACGCCGTCGCGGCGCAGCAGCACGCGCTCCAGCAAGCGGACGCGATCGTCGCGCAGATTGAGACGCTCCAGGACACGCAGGCGCGAACGGAGGCGGCACGACGAGTCCAGCAAAGCCGTGTGGACGAGCTCGTGCTCGTGGTCAGCCGTAACTCGACGCTGCTCGAGAACGTGCCGGGGGAGCTGAAATCGCTACAGCAGGCAATGGAGACGATGCGCGAGACCGTGAGGCGTGAGACGGCACCCATGGAGCTCGTGGTTCGGTAGGGAGTTGGCGTTTCGGAGGTGGGAGGGCCTTTCTTTTCGTATTGAGGAGACATTGTGGTGTAGTCTGCAGGAGGACCAGTATGCCGTGCATGACCGGATCGCAGCCGTGGAAACCCGCGTGGAAGGAAAGCTGGACAAGGTACGCGTGCATCATAAAGCTAGAGACGGCGAGTCCTTTGAAAACAGCTTTCTATGATTTCTAGTCGGAAGTGAGCCGACTCGACGGGGTCGTGGCCACGATCCAAGCGTTTGCACCGACCGCGACGCGACTCTCAACACGGTGCGAGCGAATCGAGGAGACTCACGCCACCATGAAGAGCCGGCTCGACGACGAGAGCGAGCGAACCAACCGAGTGAGCCAAGCGCTTGATCAGCTCCATGTGGATCTTGCTCACAAACTGGATCAAGCCACGTGGCGAGAGTTCACGGAGACCACGTTCAAGGCCGCAGTGTATCAGCTCCAAAAGGATGCGAAAGGATCCGCTGCGGTCGTGAATGAGCTGGTGCACCGCGGCGTCTCGTTAGAGACCAGCTACCGCACGCTCTCGTCCAAAGTGACGTCCGTGTCGACGGCAATCGCCGACGAACTGGACACGATCCGAATTCACATGAAGGTACGTGAGTGCATTTGCTGGTGTTGGTTTACTTGCTGCTTTTCTGCTCACCCTCAAAACTCCTGCCTTGAACCAATAACGTAGAACGAGCTCGAAAAGAAACTCGATCGCAAAGAGATTGATGAATCGATCCAGGATATTCGCCAAGAGCTCAGTTGCAAGGCCTGGCGAAAGGATACAAACGCCCTCCACGACGAGCTCGAGCAGCTCCTGACCAAGTTCGAAGAGGTCCTCCAACAAGTCGCGTTGAGCACGCGCTTCCTCGACTGGTACGCGACCCGCGGGGAATCGTACGAACGCAATCTCAATGTGGTGGACAATCAGCTCGAACGACTCGCGTTTGCGTCGGCTCCACAACTACGCCAACCCTACGGTGATCAAGTGCGATTCTAAAAGCAAATGAAATGATTAAAAGTTGGGTGGCATTGACAGTCTCACACCAGACGTTGCCCGTGTGAGTTCATGCGCCCCGTGACTAGAGGCCTGCTCTCCTTCTTCTCGGACGGTCGGCGGGTTCCCAATCGGATGGACTGTATCCGGACCGCCGTCGAACGCTGACTTCATGTGGCGTTCCAGCAGCAAGCGGATCACTTCGACTTTTTCATTGCCCGTCAAGCACTTTTTCACGCGTAACACCATGATCACGCGCTTCCCGGCGTACCGCAAGTTGCGAGCTCGGAGGTTGAGGCTTTTCCGAGATGTGGTGGGGTCGACGCCGTGAGTCGTAGAAGATTGGGACGCTTGCGTGGTATCAGACGCTGGTGCCGTGGTCCCCACCATGGTGGAAGTGGTCGAAGGCGGCTCGAGCCCTTGCAAGTTGAGCGGAAGCACAACCGCTCGTCCGGAACGAGATTCCCGACGACCGGTCGACGCATTCGAGTCGGACGCCGACGACTCGCCGGATCCGTTCTGATTGAATGCACTGGGCTTGGCCCACAGACTTTTGGTGACGAAATGTGCCGACGATGGACGAGACCCCGTGGACAGGTCACCTGCCGACGACGACCGCTCCGAAAACTCACTAATGCGGGCGCGAAACGCCGTGACGAGCGTGTTCTCGACCTCCTGCACGGACCGATTGGAGTTGGCACTGACATTGGCGTTGGCCGAGTATTTCTTGGCGCTTTTATCGTTCAGCGATGGTTGGGACCGAGACGGCTCGGGCGCGTGGTTCGTTTTCGGCGTCAGCAGCATTTCTAGCGACGACCGACGGCGGCCGCTGGTCTGCACCTCGGTGCTAAACTCGCGGCGCCAATTGTCGAGCTCCTCTTGCATCCGAGCGGTCGGGATCGGCTCGGGCAGAACATCCTAATCCACGGGGTTTCCAGTCAGCACTCTCCCTCCATCACGACAGGCTCAAGCTCAGACCTTGACGATGCTGGGATCCGTGTCCAACTCGTCCAGCGGCGTGCGGTTTTGCTGCGAGAAGAAGCGGGAACCAGTGAGTGCAGCCGAGAAGACCCTGATTCAAAAGATATGTGCCGAGCTAGAGACCCACGTCGTTTTTCAAGTTTGGGTTGGCGCCACACTGGAGCAGCACCTCGATGCAGCGCAGGCTCTTGCCGACGACTGATTCCCCCACAGATATTAATCAAGGCACCTCCAGGAGAAGACCGACACGGGCAGTCCAGTTACCTGCTTTATGGAGAGGCGTGTCGCTGCTTTCGCTGAGCGAATTCACGTCCATCTTGGCTTCGCTAACAAGATACCGCACGACCTCTTCGTGGTCTTTGCGGCACGCGTGGTGGAGTGCGTTGCGGCCATTGGCGTCCGTGATGGACATGCTCGCGCCGGCCTGGAGCAGCGCCTCGACGCACGCGAGCTTGCCGCCGTAGGCCGCCCAATGCAACGCTGTCATACCGAAGCGCTGGGCCATTATAGAAGGTCAGTACAGAGGCATTCATAGCAGAGTGCCCCCACTCACATCCTGTGCGTTGGGCGACATTTTGTCTCGCGCCATGAGCTCTTGGAGCCGCGCAACGTCGCCGACGAACGCGCACTTGACAAAGACCAGCGTCTTGGCCATGCGCCGGTCGGCGCGCCGCAGCTGGAAGCTAGCGATGACGCCCATGACGATCAAATGCAACGTGGAAAATGAAGCGAGCGATTCAGAGGACAAACTCCACGGTGCGTTATATACAACATTTCTTATCCCTCTTACGCGCATTGATCACGGCGTACGCTCGCGTTGGACTTGTTCATTTATAGAAGCTGCTCACAAAATAGCGAGCAGCTCACTCTAGACGCTACCACGACTGTAGTACCAGGCACGCAAAGAGAACTACATACTACTACTCGTACGGATGGCATGTTTGCTCTATGGTTGGTCTCCAGCATTATCGTCCGTCGGACTTGCATAGAAGATTGGGAATATAGAGCCATCAATCGGTGGAGCACAGTTTCCAGCGAGGCACGCCAAGCGGTCCCCGTGCTCGACACCGAGACTTTGCTATCCAACTGTTTGCTTCGACTTGTCCCTTACAAAAGAAGGCGCGCGGCGAGCCGACCCGATCCGCACGCGGTTTCCAGAGAGCGAACTCCCCAGAGCACGCTCCACGGACCAGACGGCTCTCCTCGCTGATCGGGGTGAACTAGCACGACTCCAGGATTCCCCTGTGAACGAAAGAATCGACCGGAGTCCAGTTGGTTGGTTGCAGACACATACAGAGATACACATACACGGCGGGGCTCCTCACGTGCCTCCCTGTCCAGTTCAATACTGAGCGGAGAGGAAGAGGAGCACTGGCGCCAAGTGCATTCCGCTGCCAGCCAGCCACTCGCCACCAGTGAAGAGGCACACGGGTCTGGGTCGGATCGGGTTCAAAACCCGACCTCTAGTGATCCAGACCTGAGAACCCGAATACAACCATTGGACTAGGTCATCCCTCCTGAAATTCTCTGACGTGGGCCACACAAATATTCCACACCATTCGAAACGACTCGTCTGGCGTGAGGGATGGGCTTTTGGCCCGTTTCTAGTTGCATGGTATCGGTATTCAAACCGGTTGTCTTTGGTGGGGGGCAGCTCTCTTCCCTCGCAACTGGAGGGGGCGCTCTCTTAAAACCGCCTTTGTTCGTTGTGTTCCCATCCCGTGGGCGGCCTGTCTGCCGAACCCACAACACTCCAGCAAGCACACACAGAAACCTCCCACGCGATCGCGGAAAAGCAACCCTCTTTCTTAGTACAGTGTGGTATCGGCACATACGCACGAAGCCATAGAGAAAGAAGCGGCGGAGCGCCCCGACGAGATCGCCCATCAGACAACCGACGACGAGCCGGGTCGAGCAGACACGCCTCGCGAGCAGCTGAGCCTGGCGTCAGAACACTGCGTGGAGAGCGTGCTCGTCTCCGTCGATAGAACCGTTCTTGCTCGTCTCCCCTAAACCAGTTTTTGCAGAGCTCCACGTCCATTATCGTTCGGAAAATCACTCGAGTGGAACCTTCTCGACACGGCGAAAAGAACCGTTCTTGAGGGGGGATCAACTCGATTCGAATCAACTCCGCGGTTCCAGTCGAACCCACCTCATAAGAACACTCTGGGGGAGCAAAAAGAGTTTTTGGTTCCGCTCCCGTCCCACTCCACTCCCCCCCGGCCCCCACTCGCCCATTTCGGAGCACTCGTCCGTACGGGACCTCGCAGTATGGCGTCCGCCGATATTGCCGTCGCCGTGGAGGCGCCGCCGCCGCCCATGGACGACTCGCCGCTGTCGTCCCCGCACTCGTCGGTCGTCTACTCGATCGCCAGCACGTCGGCGCTCACGCTGGACGGTCTGAGCCGCCAGAACAGCGCCGTGACGATCCACGGGCTGGACGACTCGCCGTCGGACGAGAAGCCCCGGCCCGCGACGCCGTTCCACCGCGTCTCGAGCGAGCAGGCGCTGCCCACGACGTCGGGTGAGCTCACGGCGTCGGCGCTGAACGCGGCGCGCGCGACGTCCATGGTCATGGGCAAGGTCACGAGCCGCCGGCGCCAGCGGAATCCGCGGCGATTTGTCGTGACGGAACTACCACCGGAACACGACGAGTTCGCGAACGAGGCGACGACGCCCGCGACCGGCGCCCCGGCGCTGTCCCCTCTGCCGCCGCCAGCGCATCAAGCCTTGACGACGACGGTGGCGCCCGCGACGCGCGACCACGCGAATGGCGGCGGCGCCAACGCGACTAGCGACACCACGACGACCAAGTACGTTGTGGCATTGTAGAGGAAAGCGAGGAGAGAGAGGGGAAGGACGGACTGACTGACTGACGTATTTCCCAATGACTTGGCGCAGAGCGTACCGACCGAGTAAGATGGAAGTGCGCGGGCGCTTCACGATCATCGACTTGTCGCCCGACGCGGCCGAGGCGTCAACGCGCCTCAACGAATCGTCCTCGATCCCCGACCCCACGGACGCACCGCCACGGCCCACGACCCGTGCCAGTGCCAATGGCTCGGCCCATGGCGCCGTGTCGCGCATGCGGCGAGCCGTGCCGGCACGGCGGTACTCGCGCGGCGAGAAGGCGTCGTCCATGACCATGGCCATGGCGTCGGCGCCGCCGGCACTGCCCGAGTCGGCCGTGCTCACGGCCGCCATGCTGCGCCAGGATGAGAGCCACCACGGCCACGGCTACTACGGCCACGGCAGCCACAATTACGCGGCATTCTCGCCCAAGACGCCGTTGCTGTCGCCGCACGGCGTGGACCTCAATGCGCTTGATCGCCATCTCGTCTTCTTGCAGCAAGAGAGTCTCGACATGAAGGCCGTGCTGGAAAGCATGATCTCGAGCAATGCGCGCTGGATCTCGGCGCTGTCGTCGTCGTCGTCGGGCGCGGAGAACGTCGGCAGCGGCAAGAACCCCAAGGCCGTGCATCCGACGACAACGCCACAGTCGCCACCCCCCGTGGTGTTGGCGCCACCGCCGCCACCGGCCGTGGTCGTCGTGCCGCACGAGCCGACGCTGGAAGAAAAGTACGAAAAGCTGCTCGCGGCCCACCAGGAGCTCCAGCAAAAGCACGAGCACGTGACGAGCGAAGCCGCACAGCTCAAGCGCACAAATCTGCTATTGGAGACGCGGCTGCGGCAAGAGACGAGCGTGAACGAAGAGCTCCGCGCGCACGTGGACCAACTCACGCAGTACACCGAGTCGCTCATCTACAGTGCGGGCGAGCCGCCGCCGCGGCGCAAGGAGTCGCTGTCGTCGTCGTGCACTGAGGTCGCCTTGGAGAATGGCGTCCACACGAAGGCGTCGCCCGAGGTCGAGACGGAGACGGAGCAGGACGCACCGTTGTCGACATCAAAGGCTCCGCGGTCGAAGCAACCGACAAAATCGCTGGGGCGTCGCCACGAACGCACGATCTCGGAAGTGAGCGTCGACAGCGCGGCGACGTGGACGCTCGAGACGGAGAACCAGTTCCCCATGGACGACGACGACGACAGCAACATTGACAGCGACGACGTGGACCCGCGGAACGCACGCGCGGTCAAGGCGATGCGGCGCAGGCGTTGGCGCGTCGCGAGTCGCAGCACGAGCATGAGCATGGAAGACGACAGCGCCAGCAGCGTCTACAGCAGCAGCTACCGCGATAGCTGGGTCTCTCTCTTTGACCCAGTGCAGTCGTCGTCGACGAGCGACTGGCGCGCGTTGAGTTACGACGGCGCCGACTCGTCGGTCGACGATTTGCTGTTTGACGGCGCGACGACCAAGCCCCGCCACAACAGCAGTGAATTGGGCTCGCTCGTCGTTGTCGAGACGGCCTCGTCCAACAACCAGACGGAAGACGAGGCCGCCCACGAGCCGGCAGCTGACGCCGAGCAGTATAATAGTACGCGGAGACGCAAGTCGTCCGTCATGATCGTCGAAGAACTCGAGGACGAACACCCGGAAGCCGCGGAAGCCGAGGTGCCGATCGATCCCGCTCAGTAAGAAGACGTGGGCTGGATTGCTGTTGTGTACGTGGAGCCCTCAGGTAGTGCCGTCGCCTCTCCCCCTGAGTCTTGAGGTCGTATTTTTTTCTTCTCTCCCAGTCTCCCGTCTCCTTCAACCTAACTTAAATGGAACAGAAACCCGAATCCGATATGGTACCAACCTACTCTCGCCATTATAACGTCATACATAGTCTCAAGCACACTTACTCCAGGTCGTCCCAGATCGCAGCCTCCATGCTGTCGTCCGGTTTGCCCTCGTCGTCATGTCCGCCGTCACCACTGCTCTCGACGGCTTCCTGCGAAAACAGGCCACGCAACTCATCGTGACTCAGTGCCGTCTCCTTGGTCGACGGAGTCCGGGTTCCGGTTGGCTGAGAACTCGCAATGCCGTCACCGAGCGTCACGGTCGCGAGCTCGCGTTTCTTCCGTTGCAGCTCGACGACGCGTTCCTCAATGGTGTGCTTCATGAGGAACCGCACGATACGAACACGCCGCGTCTGGCCCACGCGGTGGGCTCGGTCGATTGCTTGGCTCTCGATAGACGGGTTCCAACTCGGCTCCATGATGAAAACTTGTGAGGCCGCCGTCAGGTTGAGGCCGAGCCCTCCAGTTCGAATCGAGACGAGCAACACGTCGACGCGCTTTTCGATCTGGAACGACGCGATCGCCTGCTCCCGCTCGCGCGCCGACATGCGGCCATCCAGGCGGCAGAACCGAAGCACGGTCCCGTCTCGCTCGGCCGACGGATTCTGAGCATTTTCCGCCTGGATCGCCTCGCCGATCAAGTCGAGAAAGCTCGTCCACTGGGACACGACAAGCCCACGCTCGCCATTCTGCTTCATCGCGTGCAGCTCTTGCAAGAGCCTTGTAATCTTTGTGGAAAACCGGTTCGCGTTTGGCGATGGATCGGCCCGCGATGCCCGCTCGAGTAGCGCGGCTTCCTGGCGAGTCAAAGTGCCGATCTCCGCAAGCAACGCACCATCGCCGTCTTGGACTTCTCGCTTTGGGTCGTCGCTCACGAGCGAACACGCGTCGCAGCACTGTCGAAGCCGCAGCAACAGCTCAAAGACGTGCATAAACTGGCCGCCGCCGTGGCCTCGGCCGTTCTTTCGCAGGTACTCAAACACGCGCCGCTTGGTCGATCGATGCAGCAACGTGTAGTACGCCTTTTCTAGATCACTGGTAAAGTCGAGCTCGACCACGTCTTCCTGCTTGACCGGTAGCTGCACAATCGGCTCGTTCGAGTCGACATCGACAGTCGACTTGAGGCGGCGCAGCATGACGCGCGACAGCACTTCGTGGTAATCCAGATCGGCCGCGACGTGGCTCATGCCCAGAAAAGTCATGAGCGACGACAAGTCCTTGCCGCTGTTTTGAATGGGCGTGCCCGTGACACACCAGCGGCGCTTGCTCTTGAGCACGAGCGCCGCCTTGGCACGCGCACACGATGGATTCGTGATCAAATGGCTTTCATCCAGAATCAGGCGGTGCCACATCAACTGGTGGAGCTTGGACAACGTGGCCGGCTTCTTCGAGTGACTCAGACGCCGTGCTGCCGTATGCCACTGCCGTGAGTTGTTGAGCTGGTCAAAGATCGCTCTAGCATCCTGGCTGGGTTCGTCTGCTTCATCGTGACTATTGTCGGAGCTGTCGTGTCCTCTCGTGGTACCCTTGGTGACCTTGCACTCCTTCAAGCGGAGCGTGTCGTACGTGGACAGCACGACATCGACACCCATGAAATCCATGACGTTCTGGATCTGCCGGCGCGAGTGGCCCTGGTACGAAATGACACTGAGGTTGGTCTTCTCTCGAATTTCTTTTTCCCATTGACCAAGAATCGACAGTGGTGTGATGATCAGCGTCGGCGCTTTGATCCGAGGCATCGCCTCGGAATGCGATCCGCCCATCGATGACGAGGATCCGGACGACTCGCCGGACGCGCTTCGAAACTTCTTGAGCGATTCGCAAATGAGGGCAATGCAGCAGACGGTCTTGCCCAGCCCCATCTCGTCCGCGAGAATGCCGCCGCGCATCTTGGACGTCAGTCGGTCATAGTACATCTCACGCTGGCGACTCGTCGATCCTGTGTGTCTCTCACTCTCCGTCACGACATGCGGTTCTTCTCGAGCAAGCATCCACTCAACGGCCTCGCGCTGATATGGAGCGAGTTCGACGTTGCACTCGGGCACAAGGTCGACGTATGGAAGTGTCGCTAGTTTCTTCTTGAGCTTTTGTCGACGCTCCCGGCGACGGTCGTCTACGCGGGTGCTCGTGGCCTCAACTTTCAGTGGCAGCTTGGTTCGATAATACAGGTTTTTTGCGGTCGATTTTGATTTTGCCTTGGGCCTGGACGATGGCGAGGACGCCGATGACAAGGACGCTGTGGGCGATCCTTTTGCTGCGGAGACACTGGACGAGTCAAAGAGGTTGCGCTCAGTCTCCTTGTCTTCGCTGCTTTCATTCTCCTCGCCCGACATGGGAAGACCGGCGTTGCGCAGTCGAGTCTTTAGCATGGTGCTCATCAGATCTCCATCCTCTGGCATCATCAGGTCCTCGGTCTCTCCACACGTATCGTCATTGCCTTCAATCCGTGTCACGTCTTCGTCGTCTTCTTCAGCCTCCGGCTCAGGAATCATGTTGCCGTCGTCAATCTCCATGGAGTCGTGAACTGCTGTCTCTGGGAAAAGTACCTCGGGTGCCACGACGGCAGCCTCAGCTGAACGAGCATCGCTGTGAGCACTCTCCATGGATTCCGACTCGCCCTGCATTGTTGTCTCACTCCAGTGCCATCGAGCGGCGGGGCTGGGCGGCGAGCCCTGCACTGGCTTGGGTGGCGACGCCACTGCCTTCTCCACCACCGGTGCGCTGAGCTCCTCGCCGTCCTCGTCTTCGTCATCGCTCACACCCTTGAAATCAAGCGCCGCTGTAATCTTCCGTCCACCGTCTTCTCCTTCTTCTTCTGTGTGTCCTGGCCTGGCCTTCGCGTCGCGACCTTCCATCGTGACGTCGTCGTCGCCATCACTTTCGTCCAAGTGCATCGACTGCATTGACGCGTCCAGATCCACGACCTTCTCACTACCGTTTCCGCTCGCCACGTCTCGGCGTAGTGGGGCCCTGGGCTGCGGCGTTCGCATGTCGTCGTCGGAACCTAAGGGCGCAGCCGTCTCCGGCTCCGTCGCAAACAGCTCCTCCGACTCGCAGAGCGCATCCGACTCGGGCTCCTTGTCGCCGATCGTCGTGTGGCTGTCGTTCAGCGCGCTGCCCAACGAGAATCGCAATCTCGCGGCGGCAATGGGCGACAAGCTCGCGAGCTGACGGCGCAGCGTCTGCGACCCATTCGCCGACAGCCGCGACATCGAGAGGTCCCGCGACCCGTGGAGATCGTGCGGTGTGAACGCCGGGAAGGACGAGGTGGACGACCGCGCGAGCGAGCCGTTCTGCCGCCGCTTGTGCTGCCGCTCGGCAGAGCTCACGGCCGCGGCCGGACTGCGCTGCCGCACGCGGCGGCCACGCGGCTGCGGCGTCTGGTAGACGTACGACACGTCCGACTGCATGCTCGTGTCGCTCGTGTTGCCGCCGCTCTCCTCTTCTTCATGTTCCTCCTCGTCGTGTGCCTCTTCCAGTTGCGTATACACGAGCACTTGCGTCGCCGGAAACGCGCTCTCATCGTCGTCCTCCTCTTCCTCCTCTTCGCTGTCGTGCGGAAGCGGCGTGGTGACAGCACGCAACGACGACAGGCGCCTCATGCGGTCGCTGGCGCGCGGCGTCTGGAAGCGCACGGTCGACGCGCGGCGCGTGTGGGGCATCGCCGGCCGCAGAGTCGTCGGCGGCGTCGCGACTTTGTCGGGCGCGTGCGGGACCGCAAACGGGTCAAACGACGAGCCGAGGTCGCGCAGCAGGTCGCGCAGGTCGCGCTTGTCGCGCGTCGTCACGCGGTGGCGCGTGTACGCGCGTCCAAACTGCGCACGCAGCGTTTCCCGCGTGAAGGTTTCCCACTCGCGCTCATACTCGTCCTGCCATTTGCCCATTGTTGTTGGGAATGCTTTGGTGTTGGCGAGACACCAACAAGATAACAACGTTGGCGTCCTTTTTGTTGGCCAAGTTGGTTTGTTGGGGCTTCTTCGCACCCGGTTTTTTTTTCAAACGCTCAAAAATCGTTGGCGTGACCTCTTATACTTTATATTTGGGTGTGAAGGCCGGTTCAGCAAAGTGATTTGCTGATTCCGGAATTGTGCGTTTACCTGTAGAAACAAATTAAACTTGGACTATGCATTTCTTCCATTAGAAACATACAGGGGAATGGATGAAATCTGTGACGCGCGCCGCGAGGAGCTGCTGAACTTCTGCTTACGCATTTTGGGCCGGCTTCTCGTCGTCAAAGCGGTAGAACATGGAGATGCGGTGGAGCATCTGCAGCACCGACACGATGGCCACGACCTCAACGATCGCCGCCGGCTCGAGCTTCGCGGCCTCGCAGTACCTGATGGTGGTATCGCTGATCCGTGCCGGCGACCACGACGACGCGTGCGCGATGACCAGCAGCGCCTGCAGCTTGCTGTCCTCTGGCGCGTCGTAGAGCTTTTGCGCCGCCTCGATCGGCTCGCTCGCGCGCGCCAGCTCCACGGCCTTGTCCACAAACGCCGCGTCCACCTTGTTGTGGGCGGCAAGCCCCGCGATCGCTTCTTGCGCCGGCTTGCTCTCCGTGATGGTCGCAAAGATCTGGCCCACGGCGACCTTGGCGCGGATGCCGATCACGCTCGTTCGCTCTCTGAAGCACTCGTCGATCATCACCGTGATCGCGATCATTCCGCGCTTGTTGTGCATCGCCTTGAGCACGGGGTACTCGTACCCGTACCGTTCGCGCAGAAACGCCGACGCCTCATCACCGTCGTCGGGAAGACCGGCGACGGCCTTGCTTTCAAAGCTCGCGCCGCTCGGACCCCCCATGACTGCCTCCCAGTAGGTCGAGAGGCCGTCCGTGGGCGGCGCTGCCTCGGCCGTGTGGATGACCGGGTCCACGAGCTGGCCGCTCGATCCGGCCGACCACGACGGACCGATAATGTCGCGCGTCTCGCGGTACGTCTCCACTTCGAGCGGCATGCCCAGCGCGTCCATGCCCTTGTTGAGGTACCCCATCATTGCCATGCCCAACACGGTTGCCTCGGCCGTGGCCGCGTCCCCCGTGTGCTTCACGAGCGCTCGGCGCTGCGCGTTCGTGAGCTTGCACGGGAAGACGGCGAGCTGCTCGGCCACGTCGATCACGGCCCTTTCGGCGTCCGTGAAGAGCGCGCTCGTGTCGCCGTCGCGCGCCTCGAGTGCCTCGACGCTGAGCTTCTTGGCGTCCACGCCGCGGCGCACAGCAAACGTGCACGTGTGGGACGTGCAGTACGGACAGCCCGCCGCGAGCGACGACGCGTAGAGCGCGAGCGACACGAGGTTCTTGGGCGCGCCAAAGCCAAAGAGGTACGCCGGCAGGTTGAGGAACGCCGGCACCATGAAGTAGTACATCTTGTTGGCCGGCGGCCAGATCTCGTAGAACTTGCCCGTGTTTGGCTTGACGCCGAGCAGCGTCTTGGCGATGGACGAGACGGCGCCGTGGCGCGCGTAGAGCTCGTCAAAGGGCACGGCGTCGTCCTGCAGCAGGTACGTGAGCGTCGTCGGGGGCAGCCGCGCCTTGTCGGTCATGGTGCTTGCGTTGGCTTGCATTCACCGGGGGAGATCGCGGAATGAGGACCTCGGAGACCGAGACCGGCGATCAGAAAGAAGTGGTCTGCTGACCGCAGCGTGAGCCGCTCATTCCCGCCACGGACAAAGATGGGGCTCGCGGGCTCATTCCCGCCCCATCACCGATCGAGATTCCGTTGCGCTATCGCCGACTGATACAGCGGTGCTTCCTTCATCACAATCAATGATAGATACGATCGACTTAGATTAGTTATCATATTACAGAGGTATTGAGATCTATTTTTAGTAATGTATACAAGAGATGACGGGTTAAAGTATATTAAATATTCGTTTTTACAGACGCCAAAGATACATTCTCAGAAGTCCCGTCACTCCAGCATTGTTGCGAACGTTACCAATCAGTACATCAAGTTTGCCCGCAACTGGAAAGCCATGCGAGGCGCATGATCTTTCGTCGGTCACTCGCTTCCGCTTTTTAACTGGCCAGCGAGTGGAGAATGTCTGCGAGGTCACTGAGGGTGCAGCCTTGAGCCCAATGAACAACCGACTGGAGGACAAGTCTCTGTTCATAATTGTTGCTCTGAGATCGCCGCACAGTTATGGAAGGACATACAGGAAAGTACGCTAATACCGCAGCCTCTCTGTTCGCGTCTCTGAGCAAACTTTCTTGGCGCCTCTCTGTGGATTGAAATGCATTCCACCTTTCTTCTCGGACACTTGGGCACGAGGGGTCGTCTCACTGGAGTCGCCTCGTCGCTTTGCGCCAGAGTCGCTGGAGGAAACGCACGAGACGGCGCCAAATCCAGTGGCGCCCACGCCAGTAAACTCGATCGTCGTTTCCCAGCATTTTGCTGTTGGTGAACGTATTGCCCGGCATCAACGCCGAGCGTTCGGTCGCAACCGAGACGTCACCACTACGGACTGTCAAGGCGCCCAGCGTTGGTGTTGCCGACGTGGCACCTGCTCTGCCAGTGCTAGTCGACCCACTCGAGGTTGCCATTGTTCGTTTGAGCTCTGCAACTGCCGCTGCTCGCAGACCGAGTAAGCCTGGGTCTCGTTGCGTGTCATCATTGCCACCCCGAGCGTCCCCACCTGATACGCTACCCTCGCCGATCTCACACGGTTGAGAGGCAGCCCGCAAGTTCTCGCTGGCCTCGCCCAACAGCTCAGCACGGGTCTTCGATTGCAGCTCGAGACTTGGCCCTTTGTCTTCCATCCCGCTCAGCGTCGCGAGACTTCTCTCCTTGAGCTGCACGCCCCACGCTCGCACCTGTGCGATCGCTTTGTGCACACACTCAGCTGCTATTCCTGTCTCTGCGAGACGGCCGTCGATGCCTGCCACACAATCCACCCCCGCGTCACACAGCAGAATCGCGAGCTTACACTCAATCGGCGACCGTGTATCCAGAGACTCGGGAAGCGGGTTCCCTTGTGTGTCCTTACAGTCCAAACCGGCTCGCTCGGCACACGTCTCCATTGCCGTACGGACTTGATGGGCGAGTTCGATCCAGAGTTCTCTCTCTTGGCGGACCGCTGACCTGGTCTTTGTGCCGTTCTGCTGGTGTTCGAGTCGCGTCTGGAACAACGAGAGCTGTTGACGCTGGATTTTGTTCAGCATACGCTCCATGACCTCACACGCGCCATTCGCTTCAGCCACACGACGCACATTTCGGTTGTAGTGCTGCTTCAGTGTGTGCAAGCGTGCGTCCTCACGCTCGCTAATCTCAGATCCGCACGTGGAACCATTGAATAGCAATGATTCCATGAATACATCGCCGTCTGGAAAGCCCAAGTCGTCATCGTACGCCGGCGCCGAGTTTGCCTTGATGGGACACTGCTTGGCCTCCAATGGACATCCGAGTCCTGGGTGCTCGCTAGTCGCGTACGGGTGGTTGCTTGCCGGGCCGTACTGAATGAGGTGCTGCTGGTACGCGTCCACAACGCATCTACAAGTCTGCTTCATCCGCTGGAACCACTCCCACTTGCGCTTGGTCAACGCGTCGTGCTGTCCAGCTTCCCAAGCCTTGCCCACCTCACGCAAATGATGGTACAGTGCCCGTCGTTCCGTGACAGTGAGACCCACCATGCGTAGATTTTCGAGCATCGACGGGTGGGCAGCGATAATCTCACTCGGGTTCCCACGTAACAGCTCTAGCACGTTCGTGCGCTTGAACTTGAGCGCCATCTCACGGGGGATCCACTTGCCCGTGGGCGTTTGCACTTGCTGAAGATCGCGTTCCGACATGGCCTTGACGTTGACAGGCAGGCAGCGGCGGATGGCCCGCAGTGCTTCCAGGTTGTCCGCCGCGTTTGCTTCGTCCCACTCACGCTCTCGTTTGCCCTCCTCCGCGGCAAGCTCTACAACACTGTTCGACCCTACACCGCCGGAGAGCTTGAGCACATCTGCGTGCATGTCCTTGGGCACAAACAGAAGCGTCCTCGGGCATGGCGCGTTGCGGACCACGTCCATCACTTCTTTGTACGGCATCCACAGCACATTCGTGCCGTTGACCTTGGCGAGGATATCGCCAATCGCGATTTGTCGAGTGTTCCTGGCTGCACCCTTCGTCGCGCGTATGGCGGCGCCGACTATGCCGTAGCGCGTCGCGTCTTCCAAGTTGATCCCCATCGGAGATTCCTCGAATGCAACAGCGTACGTTGTGAGTGTGGACTCCCGGTTCAGATCCGCCCTCTGCTTCTCGGCTCGCGCACGCGCGCGTCGTGGCTCGTCGATCTCGATGCAAATCACCAGTGGGCGGGGCAGCGTGCAGATCCGCTCGACCGCAGCTGCGTAGCCCACGCCATCAAACGGCTCTCCGTTGATCATGACGACGAGATCGCCAACGTCGGTACTGGGCTGAAAGCGTGCGTTGTCAACACTACGGATACTCAGCCCGCGGCGGATGACGCCATCGCTAGGTGGCGCAAACGTGAGGCCAAGCGCTTCCTCGGGCGGAAGCTCGAGCTCCAAGACGCTCGGCGGCGCGTCAGGCTCGATCAAGCTCACGCCAAGCGCATCGTGTCCAGCAGTCTCGGTCGCCATGGGAAATCGAGAGATGTTGGTGAGCGATGGAGGGCCAGAGGCGCCAGAAAAGATCCCAGCATTTGTGGGTTGAGTTCTCTGGCTGATGATATATCATTTCTCACGAACACGCGTTGTTATTGGTTAGAAATCGATCTGTTTCTGATTTAACGCTGCTTGATTGGCTATATTGCGTACGTTGGTGGCTGGTCCCGAATTGTATCTAAAACAAGGGACACGTTGGGAATGAGAGTACTGTAGTTGTTTCCACAAAGTACGATGCGCATTTTGGACCCCCTCGCGCGCCAACAAAATCGGGCGGGGCGACCTCCATCTCCATCTCTCCCTCCCCTCCGCCCCCCTCTCTCTCTCTCTCTCCACGGCCACCATGTCGTCGAACGACGTCGACTTCAAGTCGCTCTACCAGAGCTCGCTCAAGCTTACGACGGCGATCGACGACTTTGGCATCCCGCGGCTCGAGAAGAGTCTCGAGCAGCTCGACGATGCGTCGCGGTCGTTCTTCTTCCAGCAGCAGCAGCCGGCGGCGCCAGCGTCTGCCGCGGCGCTCACGTCCGCGTCCTCGCTCAGGAAGAAGCGTCCGGCGAGCACGAGCGCGAAAGGCGCCGTGGACAAGGCCAACTTTCTGCTCGCGGCCAAGGGCATTGACGCCGAGAAGCTCTCGAAGGAACTGCAGGCGTTTGAGCTCACCCCGGGCTTTGAACCCGAGACGCCGCTGGGCGAGACCGACATTGAAGGCTACCTGACGCACCACCACGAGATGATCATTCTCACGGCCATTGAGGACGTGAACCGCCGCACCATGGAGGCGACCCACGACCGCATGAACCAGGCCATGATCGACGACTTTGAACTCGCCAAGCAACAGCTGCTCGAAGATCTCGGCAGTGCCAAGCAGCTCGGCGTGCGCAACTACCCACGCATTGTCGACGAGATCCAAGAGCGCAACGTCTTTGCGCGTCGCGACCACGGCCCACAGGCCGCCCAGGGGCTCGGACTCGCCGGCGCGACGTTCAACGGGCAGCCCCGCTTTGATCTCTCGCACTCGGGCTCGTTCTTTGCGCCCAGCAGTAACAGCACGACCCCGAGCGCCGCTCTCAACCTCTCGCAGCTCGGCGTCGACAGCCAGATGAACGACGAGATGAAGCAGTACGGCAGCGTCGTTCGCGACCTCAATGCGTACCGCGTGCCCGGCACGCGCAGCCAGTTTGATCTCGCGGGCAACTTCCAGCGCGTGTGCGGCGACAATGTGTCGTCGGCCACGGTGGGCGCCAAGTGGGAGGCCGTGCTCAAGTGCTGGCAAGTGCTGGGCAACATGCTCGCCGGTGGCGACCTCAAGACGCGCACGCAGCTCGTCTCGGAGCGCGAATTTGGCGATCTCGACGAGCAGGACGAAGCGCAGCGCGTGCTGGTCGAGCAGCGCTTTGCCCACGGCGCGAGCGTGTTCCTGGAGACCCAGTTCAAGTCGTTTGTGCAGCAGACGGTCCAGAAGAACCACTTGCCGATCGGCGGTGTGCCCGATCTCGTCTCGAGCATTCGTGCCTTTGTAAAGTACCTGCAGAGCTCGTCGCTCCAGGGCACGGCACCGTCGTCGCGTACTGGTAGTTCCAGCGAGGTGGATATCTGGGCGCTGCTCTACTACTGCCTGCGGTGCGGCGGCGACCAGGACGCGATCGAACTCGCGACGAGCTACATGCGTGCCGGTGGTAACTCGCCCGTGGACGAGAACGTGCTATGCGGCCTCCGGTACCGCGCCCACCAGAAGCGGTCGTTCACGGACCGCAGCAGCGCACCTCTGAGTGCGTTTGCCAAGCAGTTTCCCACCGAGTACACGCACCTCGTGGACCGGTACCACCGCCTCTCGAGCGCGTCCATTGATGCCGTCGCGGTTGTGAACCCGTACGAGCGATGCGTCGTGAACCTGCTGTGCTTTGGCAATGCCAACGCCAGCGAGCCGCGCATTCTCACGACCATTGAAGACTACCTGTGGCAGCGGCTCAACTTTATCCAGCGCGTGGCACGCAACAGCTCGGCGCCCGACAGTGCCTACTCGATCGCACGGTTGGCCAAGAGCATCCACAAGTTTGGACCGGCCCACTTTGAGGGCGCCAGCAAGGCCGGCGGCGGCAACAGCACGTACGCACCGTTCCTGTACTTTGAGATCCTGCTCATTGCGCAGCAGTTTGAAGCCGCGGTCAAGTACCTTGGCTCACGGGGCTTCTTACTCGAGGCCACGCACTTTGCCATTGCACTGAACCATTACGGACTGCTGCGCTGCAGTGCCATGGGTGACGAGGACGACCGCAGCGTCGACCTGGTGCGGCTTGTGCGGCAGTACATTCACGGCTTCCAGCGCACGAACCCGACCGAAGCGGCCGAGTACATTGCCTGCATCGCCGAGATCCAGGCCAAGAAGGAGCTCTTTGCCGAGCTGCTGCTCGAGACGCGCAAGTTTGACACGCTCGCGGGCTTTACCAACAACACGGACGGCAGTCGCACGCGCGGCGTGCTGGACCGCCTGCTCAAGGACGTGGCCGACGAAGAGATTCGCGACCTCATCTTGTCGGCCGCTCGCAAGGCCGAGGCACGCGGTCGCCCGCACGACGCGTACGCGCTGCTCAAGTGTGCCGGCGACGTCGAGGGCGTTCTCGCCCTGCTCAACACGCAGCTCGCGACCATGCTGTCGGCACCGAAAGCCGAGCGCGAAGAGTGGTTCCGCGTGGCGAAGGAGTTTGCCGACAAGTGGATGCGGTTCCCGTGGGTCCAGTCGCTCGCCAACAAGTACGCGCGCACGGCCGCCGTGGCGTTCCAGACGCTGCTCAACCTCTTTATCTTCCTCGAGCTCTACGAGCGCCAGCAGTCGGAGGACGCGATCCGCTTTGTGGACGAGCTCGAAGTGATCCCGACGCCGCAGGCCAACAACCTGGCCGTGTGCGTCGACCGCTTCCTCGCGTTTGACGAGACGGTGCGGCAGAACTTCCACGTGCTGCTGCTGGGCTACGTCGAGTGTCTCGTGCGCGACACGGAGCGCATGAAAGTGCAGACCACGGGCGACGTGCGGCGCGCCGGCATCCAGACGCTGCGCGCCAAGGCCGAGCTCGTCGTGACGTTTGCCGGCATGATCAAGTTCCGGCTCCCGCCCGGCACGAACGAGCGCCTGAACCGCATGGAGGCCATGATCTACTAGGAAGCGAAGACTGACAGACGAAGGCAAGTCGTTTTCTACTATCACGCACAACGATCACGCTATCGCTACATCTTCTACTCTCTCTTGATCTCACTAAATATACTCGTACTCTGGATCTGCCTGTACTTGATGCTTCCTCGTGTATCGCAGGGCGAACGCGCGTGTGCTGGTGGTGTGGGTGTGCGGACGCGGCGCGTGGGCTGCAAACGCCGACGTCGTCACGGGCGCAGCGACCGCGCGCGTTGGCTGGAACGGCCTCGCTTCGACTCGCGACAAGCTGGTCGCGGTCGACGGCTTGAGCACGCGGTGGTGGTAGCGATCCCACGGGTTCATTGCGGCCGTGGTCGTTGTCGCCGTCTGCAGGAGATTGGTCGTGTCCGAGAGCCGTGGCTTGCGCACGGGCAGCTGCGTCTCGCTGCTCTCGTCGTCCGCGCGCGGCCGCTTGAGCGAGAAGCGCTTGGGCGTCGGCAAGCGCGTGGGCTTGGCCAAGCGGCTCACCGGCGCGGCTCGCATCTCGATCGGCTCGGGCTCGGGCTCGGGCTCACGGGCACAAGACGGTGGCGCAAACAGCTCGGCGCAGAGCTCGTCGTCGTCGCCCATGCGCAGCAGCTGCTCGGGCGTGCCGAAGGTCTCAAAGAAGATGGCGTCGCCGCACCGGCGCGCCCCGGCCGCGTACTTGCGCTGCAGGCGCTGCGCGTGGGAAGGCGGCGCGTAGGCGCTGCCAAGGGCCGCGCGCAGCGACGCGAAGCGCGCGTGGCCCTCGCGGCTCATGGGCGACAAGAGCGTCTGCATCTCCGGATCGCTGTGGCTCATGGTCGTCGTGGTTAGGCCAGCGTGTGGTTAGACCAGCGTGGTTAGACCAGCGTGTTGGTTAGCCGCTTTTTCGGAATGGTAGTTTAGACGCTTGGCGGAAAGGTCTTGTTTTTCGGTTTTCAAACATTCAAAAGGATTTAAAATGGAGTGCTGTGATTGGTGGAAAATCGTCGGACTTTCGCGGGTACTCGATTAAAACCGATTGCGGCTTTAATGGGAGACGAATGTAGCCATGTGAACGAGCAGCTATTTTCGGCCCTCCGAAAGTTCGTCCATGTCGTCGCCAAGAATGGACGCTTCTCCTTCCCTGCCTCCTTCTAATCGCTCTCGGCGCGACCGTACAACGTCTCGGCCATTGCTCAGAGTTCCCGGATGGACAGTAGCGTCACCAGTGTGGACACGCTCGTCTACCAGCTCGAAGACGAGGACCCGAATGTGCGATGGGCCACGCTCCAGCGGCTCCGCAAGCGCGCAGCCGTCGAGCGCGCACAGCTTCCCGTACGGAATCCGCGGCGCTTTCTGCACTGTCTACGGCGTCGCCTTTCGGACGATGACGTGCGCATCGCTCGCGAGACGCTGCTGCTGCTGCGCGACGTCGTCGACGTGCTCGGTGACGACGTGGACCAAATCCTCTCGTCCGTGCTGCCACATCTTGTCGCGCGGCTGCCCCTCTACCACCAGGATGCAGACTCATCCGAGTCAGCTCTTGATGGAGACACGTTCTCAGTCTTTCGCAAGTACGCCAACGTCACGAGTGATCTCGCGGGCGTCGCGAATCTGCTCATGAACATGGGGCTCGCCCACAGCCACGCGCGTGTCAGGGAGGCTGCACTGCTCGCGCTCGTACGGCTGCTGGACGAGCGATACGGTGCCGCTGTTCACAAGAGAGGTGGTGCTGCGCGAGTCGACGCAGCACTCTTCACCGAGCTTGTACAGGCGGCGGTGCCGGCACTGGAAGACGCCGATGAAGGTGTCGTCGTCGCCGCCGAAGAAGCGGTCGCCAAGATCCAGCTCTTCTGGGGACCCACAGGTTTCCAGGACGTCATGTCATTTCTCAGCACCGAAGATAAGGCAACGCTTCAGGCCCACGCAGAGACGATCCGTGCGTTTGGCGACGCCGCTTCGAATCGAAATCGCGGCGTGGCGTCAAGTGTCAGCGCGTCGCAAGTTCTCGCTCTGCGCACCAGTCTGCCCACTGGTTCTCTTCCGCTTTCTAATGCCTTGACACTGAGGTTCGGCTTTGTCACGGGCGACGTCGTGGATACACTCGAAGGCAACCGTGGCAATAGCAACACCGAGTGGAAGAAGCGCACGGCCGCAGTCGAGCAGCTCTACGCGGCGGCCAAGCAAGTGACCCCGTGCGTGCTGGTGCAGGTTGCTGCCGATACTGAGGCCTCAGAGATGGGATCGCTCATGGAACTGCTGGAGATTCTGATTCGGCTGCTCCACGACATTGACGTCCACCTAGTGAAGCGGTCGCTGCAGATTCTACGGCTGCTCTTCTACAAGCTCGAGCCCAAGAGCGAAGAGAATGACTACGAGGACGACTGCGATTTGGGTCGTTGCGTGGAGCGAGTCATGCCCGCGCTTGTGGAGACGGCGGCAAACTACGTCGAAGACGACGAGATCACCACGCACATGTACACGCTCTTTCAAACGCTCTTCTCGGGCCAAACCGTTGGCGCCGCCGTGCTCTGTCGCTCGCTGCGCAGCAGCCTGCACCACCGTCGACTGCAAGTGCGAGAAGAGGCCTTGAAGATTTGGATCGTGCTGTTGCTCACGACGCAGCACTCGCAGTCCACCATAGAGTTTGCCAAGGACACGGCAGTTCTTCATACGTTGGGCAAGCTGCTTGCAGACGGCAGTGCGCGAGTGCGATACATGGCGATGGAACTCGCGGCGGTGCTGGGGCGCGTCACGCGGCAAGACGTCTGTGCGTTGGTCGAGTCCCACGTGGACGACTTTACGCTCGAGCGGATCAGCCTGGATGCCCTCTACGCTCGATCCCTGGACAAGCGACTGCCCACGCTTCTCGAAAACGGCCAGCTACGATTGCCGGAGAAGAAGGCGCACAGCGGTGACAAGCCCACAGCTGAAGTAACAAGTGTGAAGGCAGCTCAAACACGATCGCCAGTGCGGACAAGCACACAGAGAACTACACCAGAAGCATCTGCAAGAATCTCCATGAGGCGGGGCGAGGCGAGCGAATGGCTCGACGGCCCGTCGGAACTGCTCAAGATCGATCCACAAGATATCAGCCAGTCGTCTCATGCTGTAGTGGGAGCTTCCGCGACCACGCGCGATCCACAGGGCAGTCGGAAGAACGGAAAAGACTTCAGTGGCGACGGAGACGTGCGGACCACTGGTCGCAGCGTCCGCGATGAGGCCAACTATGGTCGCTCCTCGGCTGATCCAGCGCGCGTAGTTCCCACGGCCGTGCTACGGGACGTTTCTAGTGCTCCAGGCGAGCCAGTGCTTATGTCGGAGAAACTGCAGGCGCTCAAGAAGAAAAGCGAGTTGCTGAAAAAGTCGGCCAGCAGCAAACAGGTTCGTTCTCAACCACTACCGCCCAACCGTTCGTTCAATCCGCAGGATGGCGAGTGCGAGTTTGCGTCGGCGGGATACGCCGCACAGCAACAGCCTCCGTCGAAAATGCCGGCAGCGAGACCGTCCAGACAGCAGGCCGTGAGAGACGAAGAGGCAGGGGACGAGGAAGACAACGAGGGCTTTCACGTCCACCACCGAAAGGCTGGACCAACACGTCACACTAGCAAGGCGCTCACGACCCCGACGGAGGAGGACGAAGGCCATGAAGGGATCTGTTCGGCACCACAGAAGACGATCACACCAGGAACACCAGTGCAGACGATCCAGTTGCCGTCTGACGAGCGGCCCATTCGTCCCATGCGAGACGCAATTGATTTCGATGAGTTCGCACCGAGTGATGAGACCACTGGAAACAGAAATGGGACGACGACTAAGCGCCAGGCCGTGCCGATCTCTCTCGCGACCAAGAAGAGGCTGGAGGCGAGACAGCGGCAGGAGCCGGACGTGAACCAAGCGGAAGACGCCCCAGTGAGCGAGAAGCGCAGTCCCGACGTCCAGCGGATTGCCGTGGCCTTTGAGACCCGTAAGCGGCAAGACCAAAGCGCCGACGACGGCGGCAAGCCGTCCAAGAGAAGCTCTCTCGCGGATGCTGGCGGCGTGCCGCCTCTCGGAGGCAAGCAGGAGCCTCGGTACCTCGAACCGCACGAGCTGCAGCCGTTGCCCAACGCCAAGCAGGACGCCATGAAACTCACGGCGCAGCTTTGCTCGCCCGACTGGGAGACAGTGTTTGACGCGCTCACGACTGTGCGACGGCTCGCACGGCACCACACATCGCTAGTCGACGACAAAGTCCATGCCGTCGTGACCGAAATTCTGAACCACGTGCCAAATCTACGCTCGTCTGTCGCCAAGAACGCACTGCTCGCACTCGACTCGCTGTGCCTCGCGCTGGGCAAGCAGATCGACAGTGAAGTTGACAGCATCATCCCCGTTCTCTTTAAGCGGTGCACCGACTCAAACACATTCGTGTGCGAGTCGACCACGCAGTCGATTCACCGCGTGATCACGCACTGCTCGCCGTCGCGTGTCGTGCCGGCGATTGCGGCACATCTCGCGAGCCGCGCGGTCGCGATTCGCCGTGAAGTCGCCCGGTCGATGCACGCCGTGATTGTCCATCTCGGTGACCACGCCATGGGCTGCAAAGAGTTTCCCGCAGTCCTCCAAGTTGTGGGAAAATGCCTCGAGGATTCCAACAACGAAGTACGCGACGCGGCCAAGCAGTCGGTGCTGTATTTGTACCAGGAGCTGCACATGGACGGCGACAAGATCAAGAAGATGCTGCCGACAAGCGTCCGTGCCAAGGTGGAGCCACTGCTGACGCGACGAACGGCCACGACGGCCGTCGCCACTGGAACTAAACCCGTTCAGAAGCCTCAGCCCGGCGGGCCGACGGCTGGTTCAACTGCCCAGCCAGTAGCCGTCATCGAGAGTGACCCAACGACCTCGAAGCAAGGAGGTATGAAGCCCCAGCCAGTTGTCAAAGCGGGGGCTCCAGCGACCCGCCGAGGTTCGACGTCGACGGGTGTCGATGCCGATGCACTGGCGTCGCTCAGCCAAAAGCTGGATAGCAGCAACTGGAAAGACCGCTTCGACGCACTCAGCGAGACCAGCGCGTTCATCACCAAGCACAGTGCGAGTCTCTGCGAGAGTGGCAAGATCCTCACGCTCTTTGACGGTCTCATCAAGCGCATAGAAGACGGCAATGCCAAGGTGAGCACGCTCGCACTCGAGCTGCTGCCGCAAATCATTACGTCGCTGGGCGACGGCATGGAACTCGTGCTACAGACCTTTGTCCCAGCGATCGCGAGAGGGCTCGCGGCAAGCCAGGCCAAGCAGGCCACGCTCGCGCTCACGGCGATCCACGCCCTGTGCGCGAGCGTGGACGCGCGACTGCTGTGTCCGCACATTGTGAGTGTCGCGCGGCACGCCAACTCACGGATAAAGCCAACGCTGCTGGACGTGCTCGTGTTACTGGCTGCCAAGAAGGACGAGAAGAACCAGTTTGCACTGACCAGGTGAGGAAGGGGAGATGAATTGTTGTTGGTTCCCAGCTCTGATCTTCACATGGGGGATGGTAGGTATGTGCTTCCGCTGGCGCTGGATCTACTGAAGGAAGGCAAGAGCGACGTCAAGGACGGAACGGCGCGGCTGCTGCGCACGCTGTACGAGTCGCTCGGGGACACTGTCGTCCACGCAGGGAGCAAGCTCAGCGCGGCCCAACAGGATAAGCTCTCGGCGATTCTTGGCACAAGGATCTAATTGGTGTAAATGGAGATTGTAATGATGAACACTGATTCAGCGAGTATGCTGGAAGATGGAATTGGGTTCTACTGATCCCGGAGAGGGAGTTAGCGTTCTGGAGTGGTGAGGAGAGTGGCACTCACTGTACGAGCAACATGCAAAAATGGGGGAGAAATAGAGTTGTGCCTTATCTCTTACAGGCTGGCCAGCACGACCGACGCGAGCACGGTCGCGAACGTGAGACCGCTCGCGAGCAGCGACGTCGCCGACGAGGTCTTGTTGTTCGACTGGGACGTCGAGTTCTTGCCCGACGACGGCTTGGAGTTCGAGTTGGAGTTGGAGTTGGGCACACTCACGCCGCCCGCGGAGCCGGCATTGACCGTACCAGGTCCGGTAGCGTCCGACGTGCCCCCCGACTCGCTGGTACCAGCACCATTGCCCTTGGAGCTGTTGGCATTGTTCTTGGAGCTACCATTGCCCTTGGAGCTGCCGTTGGCCTTGGAGCTACCGGCACTACCCGAGCTGTTGCTCGACCCGTCCGTGTCCGCGAGTTTGGTAACCTTGAGGTCCTTGTAGGCGGGCTTCATGGCGCCCGTCGAGTCAAAGATGCCAAAGTAGGCCTCGACGGTGTTCTCCTCTCCCGGGAGCTTGGCCTTGTATTCCGAGTCAAAGCCCTGGAAGTAGTAGTACTTCCAGCTCTCGGCGGCCGCCATCACCACAAAGTCGTTCATGTACCGCGCGGCCTCGGTCGCCGTGGCGGCCGACGCGTTGACGTTCTCGCCGCCCGTAGACCACCCAGTCTCCGAGATGATGACGTCCTTGTCGCCGGCGAGCTTGAGCAGCGGCTGGATACGGGTCTTGAACTGGGCCGCGGCCTTGGAGGCCTTCATCTTTTCCCAGAACGGGAACTGGTTAATGGTCACGACGTCGCCGGCCGCGACGATCTCGGGGTGCGCGATCATCGTGTCGACAATGTCGGTCACAGCGACCGGGATCTTGAGGTTGTTGGCCGCGAGGAACTTCTTGAACTCGGTAATGTACCCGACGGCCTGCTCGGCCGTAATGTCGCCACGGTACACGGCCTCGCTGCCGACATTAATGCCCACAACGTTCGAGTCGATGAGGCCCTCGGTCAAGAGCGCCTTCATGACCTCGACTTCCTTGTCGTACACCTTCGAGTCGGCCGCGACCCAGACGCCGAGCCACACAGTCATGCCGAGCGCCTTGGCCGTCGTGAGCACGGGGCGCACGTCGCAGTCGGCGAGCGCGTACGTGCGCACGCGCTTGGTGATGGAGCTGAGCGTCTTGAGGTCGCTCGCGATCGTGGTGGCCGACTTGCACTTGCTCGGGTCCCAGTCGGGGCCCTGGCGCAGATCGTAGTTGACGCCGTAGAGCGTCTTGTCGAGCGCCTGCGCGGGCTGCTGGAGCGACGCGAGCGCGCAGAGCGCGGCGCCGAGAGCTGCGTACGAGACCGAGACCATGGTGGATGGACGGAGGGATCGACGGAGAGAGAGAGAGGGGGGGGGAAGGGAGGGGTAGCTGTGTAGCAGGAAGACACAGTAGGAATATGACGGAGGGAGAGAGACCGACGCCGAAGAGGTACGATGGGAAGGAGGGGGACCTGAACCTACTGGAAGAGCTACGATGCGACGGCCACCAGAGTGCAGAGAGCCAGCTGGGATCGGAGAACCTGCAAGATCGCATTTTATGGAGGACTAGCCAGCCCCATGGCGGTGCATGGTGCGGCAGAAGACGCAGATGGCGACCTGTGAGAATGCATACGCGGAATGGTGCCACGTTCTGTTTCCTGGCACTGATCGGTCCGCGAAGTCCCTTGTGACGCAGTCGCCAGCGCTGCTTGTGTTGTTGCGTCGCCGCAACTCGCGGTACTGTACAGTTGCGTGAATGGCGCTGGTGGGTCCCCCATAGGTCCCCATTGGGGTGTCGCACTCCCGGCCACCAACTCTGCGGAGGCGTGTGGGGGGTTTGCAACGCTGATCCGTTCAACGGTGGGAAAGCAATGCACAGCAACGGCACGACCCACGACCGGATGATCTTGAACCCATTGGCCCAATGACTGCTTCCTGCCCCAATGATTGGGGCAGGAAGCAGCCACTGGAACTGGGAGATAGATGCATTCACGGGTACGGAAAAAGCGGCAAGCCAGGCAAAGCATGCACGCACCCACGTGGCTCGCAAAGTCGTGAGAAGCTCGAGGAGCACGCCATGCATCCCAAACCTTCGCGACGACTCGAGCCCTGGCTCAGGATCTCGCGCGATTGTTGCGAAGCCTTTTATCATGTGGTGCACGCTAATTTGGTCGTTAAAATAATGTGGACCACATATTTTGCACCAACTGCGTGAGTGATGGTCTTTCCAAGTTGCGCGCGCTTCCCCTCTTTGAACCTCGGCGGCAACCCGCGTAATAAGCGTCACCATTGCTCCGCCGTGGGGACCTCTACAAGCGTGTCTCCGTCTCCCTGTGTGTCTCCTTCTATCGCCATCCTCCACCTGAAGGTATCGCTAAGAGCTCCGTGATGTCGCTGCTGCGTCGTCGACCGTCAAGCGGCGCGCAGTCGTCTGCGCAGTTCAAGCCATTCGTGTTGCCAATCAAGAAACCGCCTGGGCGAGACGATGGCGAGGGGACTCTTGCCACGAACGCCGCGCGGAACCGCCGCTTGCTGCAGTCTGGAGACGGATTGGGCGCGATCAAGCGGCTGCCCGTGCTGTCGTTCTTTACCATCCCCACGGAGGAACGCACCGAGAAACTCAAGCAGAGCTTCAAGTCGCCGTGCGAGGCCCATCGCACCGACGAGAGCAACCGCTTGCTGCGCGTCAAGACGCTCGGAATGCGGAGGCGGTGGGGAACGGGAATGAAGCCCATGGTCAAGCACGACTTACCGCCCGTCCAGCTAGAAGACGTCGACGACAACCCGCTCGCCGATCTTGAGAACCAACAACCCAATATTATTGTCGAAGAACCGCCCAAGCCGCCACCCGGACCGGATGCTCCACCTCCACCGCCTCCGCTCGTGCTTTGGCAGAGTGAGCAAGATCCAGCGCTGCAAGTGGTCGTTCCGGAGATTGTCGGCAAGTTCCTGCGCCCGCATCAGCGCGAAGGTGTCCAGTTCATGTTTGACTGCGTCACAAGAATCCGAGGATTTGAAGGCGAAGGGTGTATTCTCGCCGACGACATGGGTCTCGGCAAGACGCTGCAAAGTATCACGCTCATGTATACTCTGTTCAAGACGTCCATGTCGCCCGACAACAAGCCAATCTGTCGTCGCGCGATCGTCGTCTGTCCGACATCGCTTGTCAAGAACTGGGATGATGAGATCATCAAGTGGCTCCATGGACGTGTCAAGACCGTGGCACTCTTTGAGGCCAATCGCGACACCGTTATCAAGGGCATTCGCCAGTTTATCGAAGGCAGCAGGCCGTCGCTCTCGGGTTCACTGGCCGCAAACGCGGCTCAAGTACTCATTATCTCATATGAGACGTTCCGCATGCATTCGCAACGTTTCCACGATGCCCCGTTCTGCTGCGACTTGCTGATTTGTGACGAAGCCCATCGTCTCAAGAATGCGAACTCGCAGATCAATCGTGCATTGGCATCGCTCGCATGCCGCAAGCGTGTGCTGCTGTCGGGCACACCAATGCAAAATGACCTGGAAGAATTTTTTGCGATGGTGGACTTCACCAACCCCAACATCCTCGGCACACCAAGCGAATTCCGCAAGCAGTATCTCGGCCCGATCCTCGTGGGACGCGAACCAGATTCCACGGAGAAAGAGAATGAGACTGCCCAAGCTTGTTCTGCGATGCTGTGTGAGATTGTGAACCAGTTCATCTTGCGCCGTGGCAACATTCTCAACGCAAAGCACTTGCCACCCAAGCTCATGCAAGTCGTGTGCTGCCCATTGTCACCACTGCAAGAGCAACTGTATCTGCACTTCTTGGATTCCAGTGCGTTCCGAGCCATGATGCGCAAGGAGAGCGCGAACGTTCTTTCTTCTATCACTGCGCTGAAGAAGCTGTGCAACCACCCTCTTCTGATCTTCGACGAGTCAGGAAAGAGCAACACAAAGCTAGCGGGTTTTGAAGGTTGCTCTCCCTACTTCGCATCGGCACTATCCTCCACATCGATCTCGTTAGAAGCTGGTGGTTACCGAGGTCGCTCCGGCCATGATCGTACCTGCCACCCTGAATGGTCCGGGAAGTTCTTGCTCCTCGACCGGCTCATGCAATCAATGCGGAAACGCTCGAACGACCGCATCGTGATCGTGTCGAACTACACTCAAACGTTGGACGTGGTATCGTCACTTTGTCGTGAACGCCAGCTGCCTTTTGTTCGACTGGATGGCACAACGTCGGCAAAGAAGCGCAAAAATCTGGTCGACGTGTTCAACGACCCGAACACGAACTCCTTTGCCTTCCTGCTGTCGAGCAAAGCGGGCGGTTGTGGGTTGAACCTCATCGGTGCAAATCGTCTCGTGCTTTTCGACCCGGATTGGAACCCAGCAACCGACAAGCAAGCGGCTGCGCGTGTCTGGCGAGAAGGCCAGAAGAAAATGTGCTTTGTCTATCGTTTTCTCGCCACGGGGACACTGGAAGAGAAGATTTTTCAGCGCCAACTCTCGAAAGAAGGTTTGCAGAACATCGTCGACGACAAAGAAGAAGTCAACTCGCTGTCATCGAAGGATCTAAAGCGGCTCTTCGTGTTCAACAAGGATACGTTGTCAGACACGCACGACCAACTGAAGTGCGATCGCTGCCAATGGAGGAACCCGAGGGATGCGGCAAACAGCAAAATCCAAGATGTGATCGAGATCGATGATGATGATAACAGCGAGAACCTGCTCGCTGATGGCGAATTGGAGGACAAGACGACTTTCGAGGAGAGTGAGAATCATTATCATCCACAGATCGGGATGCCGCCTGAAGAGGATTTGAACAGTTGGGGTCACCATCGTGGATACGACTCGGTTGACGATGAGATCATGCAGCACGCCATTGAAGGCTTGCGCGAAGATCTTGTCAGTTTTGCGTTCAGCTGCCGTGTCGATTGGCAACTGCTCCAAAACTTTCACATGGGTGAAAACGAAGAGCAAGAGAATGAGCGAGAGGAAGAGCGCAAGCGAAAACGATTGGAGAAGATCGCAGCGGCAAAGGAACGAGCTGCTAAAGCTTCTAATGCGAAGTCCAAGGGGTCGAAGGCAAAGAAGGCTCCCAAAATCGAAGAAATCGACGATGATGATTCTGAAGAAGACGGCAGCAGTAATGCATCCGACGACTTCGACTTCGACTCCGACGAGAGCGACGGAGACGAAGATATCAAGGTTGCCGAGAAAGTGAAGGGTCCACCCAAGAGCCCAAGACGATCTGCGTCTAAGGAGGACAAATGGAGTCAGAAGTCCAACGACACCGTGGCCAATACCGAGAGTGAGAATGACTCGGACTTCGAATTCATCCCAAAAATGAAGTCCAAAGAGCGCGTAACAGTCTCCTCGACACCAAAAACAAGTTCTCTACAGAAGCGCACTGTTCTCGACCCCGAGGAACCGCGCATCGATGATCGTTTGAGCTCAGGGAAAATGACATCCCCAAACAAAAAGCCTCGTATCGCGACGCTGGTAGACGAAGATGAAGAAGAAGACGTGATGATCCAGTCAAACTATGCAGGGTCAATTCCAGCAGTAGTTTCAGGGGCTCCCTCGTCGCCAAGGCCATGCTCAGCCTCAGCCTCGATTATCGACATGGATATGAAAGAAAGCGAGCCACCGACCATCCAAGAAGCAGAATATCATCAAGACGGGTGGAGTTGCACACGGTGCACGTTGGTGAACCCTGCCAAGAATGTTTTGTGCAGTGGCTGTGGCCTAAGGTTCCGGCGCTCGCGATTGCAGATGTCCAGCTTCAGCGCCTGGGATGAATAGACGCTGCGGAAGGTGGATTGAGCTTACCCCATGCTTTGTTGTCCGTTGCTGCTCCCGGTCTTGTCTTGTACATGCGAACGACTGTCGATGATTCTTCGTGCGTCAGCGCCGCCCACAACGATTCTGTCTTCGCTCGCACATCAGCCGCATCAGACGTGACATGCGCTCCAAGATCCGCATGCTTGCGACGCGTCCCGACTTTCTTGTTGCTGGCAGCAGTTGCTTTGCTCTTGCCCGCAATGTTCTTACGTGTAGATTGCTTGAAGACCTCTTCGCGAAGCCGTTGTTCCTCGACCTGCAGCGCTGCCCACGCATCCAGGGCTGACGTTCGATTGCCGCCAGCATCCTCTTTAGGCTTACGAGACGGTGACGATTTGGAAAGCGAACACTGCCTCTCCAGTCCGACAGACAACTCGCTTTCAACAGGAAGCGACTGGACGTGTTCGTTGGACCAGGCTTCTTGCAGTCGAGCCAGGAGTTGCAGCGCGGCCGGGTTCGCTGGCTCTAGCGCGCACATCTGCTCAGCATCCAACAGCGCTTTCTATCCAAGCACCCAAGCACTCATCGTGATCAGACGTAAGGCATGGCAATAGGATGTGCACGGCTTTGCTCACCTCGAGTTTGCCTAGGCGTTCGCGAGCAAGTGCACGGCGGTAAAGCGCCTTGATGCACTGCGGCTGTCGAACGAGCACGATCGAGCAGTCCTCTTCGGCGTAAGCGAGAAGGTTCGCGTCCTGGAGCTCGATGTACGCAAGTGCGCGGTTGAGCCGCACGGCGGTCTCGAGTTGTTCAAGGGATTCGCCATCTTCATGCGACAAGCTGGCGACGTCAATCGACTGGATCTGAGCCAGTGCTCTGCCGTAGGTTTGGATCGCGTCGAAGTATCGCTGTTGCTGGAAGAGCAGGTTGCCCTCCTGCTTGAGCGCGTCCACGACGTGCACTTCCCTGGCCTCGATCAGTTCCCATTCGTCACTGAGCTCTCGCAGCTGGCGGCGCGCCATTGTCGACAAGAGATGAAGTCGGGAGCCGTCGTTATCGAGCCCGGTAAACAGGATCACGAAAGGACGCGGTGCGTGAGGAGTTCGGATGCGCTGTATTTACAGTTCTGTTCTTAGTGAGTAATGTAATGACAGGTTTTCTTTCAACAACTAACAAGTCGAGACGTCCCCGCGAGGAGCGGGCAGCGCGATGAAGCAGGCTTCGCCCGTACACCTACAGACTGGCATCACGCATAAGTTTCCGCAGCACGTAAGCGATCTCGAGTGCGTTGGGCCGACTCGTTGGATCAAACGCCAAACATCGCATCGCCAGATCTCTGATCTCGGGTGGCGACGACTCGCACATAGACGGGCGCAGTCGCCCATGCGCGACTTCCTGCAAGAGCCACATCTCAGACCGTTTGCGGCCCGTTCCAGTGGGCGATTCCGCCATCTCCTTCGCCAGAGGCACGTCGTACGTATCGAGCTCGGTCAACACCACGCCAAACGAGTAGATGTCACACGACTCATTGTACGAGCCGCCGCCCGAGATGACCTCTGGTGCCAACCACCGGTTTGTACCGATTCCCGTGGTCATTGTGTCATTCTCGGAGAGGAACCGGGAGACGCCAAAGTCGCTGATCTTTGCTTTCAGGTCGAGTGTGAGCAAGATGTTGCGAGACTTGAGGTCGCGATGCACAAGCGGTGGGTTGAACGAGTGGGCGTACGTGAGACCTTCGGCGATATCGAGCGCCATCTGCAGCTTCCGGACGGGCCACTTGGAGGGACGTGTTGGCGAAGTCGCGTCGGCGGTCTTTTGCTTATCGATATAACTGCGCAGATCG